>JADGMU010000123.1:0-49555 GCA_016920895.1 Vaccinium myrtillus | reverse complement strand
ACATATATTAAACTTCCTATCTAAACCCTTAAAATCCGGACTTCGTCCACACCTCATAGACCCCGATCGAATTTCGACGATCCGAACCGTCCAATGTGTTTAAAAGGTGTTTCTAAAGGTCTCCGCGAGAAATCAACAAAAAAAAATACCGGGAAGGGCTTGATTCGAGCAATTTTTCATAAAAACTGTATATGTTCGTTTTTTGTGAAAAACTGCTCAGATCAAGCCCTTCCCGGTATTTTTTTTTTACTTGAGTTTGCTAAAAATTTAACAAAAGGACCTAAAGATTCTAAAACTTGACTTGGCCCGACGCGCTTTTAACCCTATTTATTTTGAAAACTTGACCGATTTTCGGTAACAAAAATACAACTACACCTGTGGAAAAAAAAACGAAAAAATATGATTTTAATTTTGCGCTGTCTATTTATGCTTCCACAAATATATTTGGCTTTTTAGCTTTTGAAACTTTTTTAGTTGATGTATGTGAGGAGAATGATCTGTCTCTGAAAAGCCGAAAAAACCAATAATCCACTTAGTAGAACGGGACCAAAAAGATTAAGGATAATAAAGTGTGGAATAGAACAGATTCACTATAAGAGGATTGGCTAGATGTCAATCAGTTAGGCAATTCAGAAGCCAACCCTGACCAGCAGCGTCTTTCAAATGGACCTTTGGCAAAAGGACTTCCTGGTGCCTTCACCAAACAACATAGAATGGTTAAGTTTTATTTGTGTGGCTTATGTTTGGGCTTCATCTCATCAATTGTTTCTAACACCTTGAATGTCTCCTTCTATTGCACAAATCAAATGAAATCAAAGCCTTAGTTCTTCACTGTGGAAGCCTGAAACAGTAGATGGCCATAATCCACTGGAAGATTTTCACCACGAACATGGCACGATTTGGCTCACACAGAACCAATCACAAGCATCCAACTCGACAGTCAGACATAAATACATCAGCCAATCTATGGAAACATCAAAATGAAGTATTACTGTATAAGTTCCAGAAACTGCCAATGTGTAAGTTTCTGGTCGCGGGATAAACCAAGAACAAACAGCAAACATGGGAAACATAACATAAATATGTAGGTTCTAATTAAGGAACTCCATAAAAAAGAAGTTAGCAAACAATTTTGGGTACAACTACCAATGAGAGGGTCTCAGACTTTCAATGAAGTCGAAATGTAACTACAAACACTAGGCTGGTCTCTTAAGAACTTCAGCAAGAATTTAATTCTCAAGCTAGCCCACTGTTTGATGTATTTTCTTAATTCTTTCCTGCACCACCCCCAGCAATCATTGCATCTGAATCAACCTATATAAGACAAAGACAGCCACATAATCCCGAAAGTAGCGAAACCTAAGGTTTAACAATTTTCAGAAACGGGTATAATGGGAAAGAGGAAGCCAAACCTGTGGTGCAGTGTATGACAGCTAGAACCAGTAGTAATCGTCCTTCTTCAGATTTTTGTAAAGAGTACTTGTTCTGGTGTTTCGTTTCTTAGGTCTGCGATGGTTGTCTGGAGTCTCTAGACGCTCTGGACGGCGGCGTGGTGGCAGCGGAGTATTAACTGCCCTCATTCGTAGAGCAGATGTCATTTGCGATTCATCCTCTCCTCTTGCATCGAAAGGGGAGTCATTGGCTGCTAGGCTAGCAGCACCGTTGGAACTCTCACCAAGGTTCCTGAGATTGCACAGAATGAGTGTATGAGTGTATTATTACCTACCGAATCAAAACACAAATGGAGAACGGGAGAGAAATCCCAAGGAAGTACGAGAGAGTTATTGTTTGAGATAAGATACACCAAGCTAATTTATGATTTCTAATGCCCAAAAATTGATTGCAACAAACTTTAGCAAACAACTTGGCATGCTCTCTGCTAAGAGAAACATTAACAGAATATTGGACGACTACTAAGCCTTAATAATATGAGTTAGTAGCCTATGAAAACCATATGCAAACAAGGCGGGAATTATATGAGTAAATATACAATGTGACTCATTCACCTCATTTGTGCAGGATGAGAAATGAGTTAAACAAGACTGTGAAGCCATTTTAAAGTATCACAAAAGTGAAGTTAACTCTGCCAAATCAGAAAAGGAAAACTTTCATCTTGATCACTTGATGCTGGACGATAAGGGAAGAAAGACAAAGCCTGAATTCAGGCCTAAGGAAGCCTACAAGTCCACATCTTAATGGCATCCACGCCAATACAACAACAATAACAGAACCCATCTAATCTCCAATCATTGGGGGCATGGCGGGGACGATCGGAGACAGACCTAACCTTTGGCAATATGCACAAAGTGGCTGCTCTCAAAATACCACTAAAACAGTGGCCCCCCGAAACCTCCAAGAACCAAGGAGCTACAGGGACGTTTTGCTGCAGAACCATGCCCCCAAATCGAAGCCGAAAGGCATCAGGGAGGGACCCAAATCAATTTTTGTGCTCATTAGTAATTACCATGCTTCCTTCATGCATGGTCCAGAGCATCTCACTAATGGCATCCACACCAATACGAAACAGAAAAGAATTCCATTCTCATCCACTAATCAAAACAATATCCGAAGAGTTCTTTGCAAATAGGCTCATCCAATAACTACAAATGAAGGTAAGGTAATCCAGCTACATTATCTAACGGACAAGTCCTCCAATACCAAACAAAGCCACCAGATAATATCATTGCGCAGATATCAACATCACAGATTAATAACCTCCCGGATCAAATACAAATAGCCTAACTTGTTCTCTATCATCAGTGTTAGCCTAACTTAATCTAATGTTTAATTACTAGAGCCTTTTGGAGAAAAAAAGAACTGCTAGAAATCAACTATGTCAACATGCACATAAACATGAGCAAGGAGATGAAAGTGCAATGATTAGAAGGTTATCTCACGACATTGTTAGAGTTTGTCCCACATTAGTTAATTACAATCTCCAAAACTAATATATGAGACTAGGCAGCCTCTTGACTCATTCAAATTGGTTTTGAGTTGGATACTTACAACATGTGGAGCCATGAAGTTTTTTCATAAATCCAAATTTTTCATATGTTGGGAGTCCTTAAAAGACAAAGATACTCAAAAACAAGCAGCAGAATAAAAGTGCGACACTTTTGCTAGAACTAACTCTATTTTAAGCTTACTGATATTGACTAATGAGAAACAACAGAAGATAGGTAGTTTACATTGAAAATTCATCCAACCTTGGAATTCCACCCAAGTGATGGGGCTCACAAGGTTCTTGAGAGCTTGTAATCTTCTCTAACTCTTCAGGCTCAACTTTTACAACTTCATGAACAATCTGCAGAAGGAAAATCTCCATGGTGATTATTTTGATGATCAACAAATTAAAAAATGAGATCTCCCTTGAAACAAAAGAAAAAGAAAAAGAGAGAAGAAAAAAAGGTTCATACAATATATTCGTAAAAGACCTCCCTAACTTGGGTTGTTAGAGAGAATTTAGGTTGGCTACATGGTTCTCAGTTCTCACTAGCTGTAGGCAAATCAACATGTTCATATTTTATGGTGGCAGGAAAGAAAGCGCCATGGTCTTCATTTAATGCTTGACCAGAGGCTGACAAATATCCAATTCGTCAAAAACAGATTTCGAAAGTTAAATCAAAGATATAAATGGCAATTGATTATAGGAGCAAGTAATTTAAGAAAAATCTAGTAGCGTGGCTATGAATAGCAATTATTTTTTCACGTGGCAGAGAATAGCACCTCTGTGATACATATTAACTATCACATACCCAAAATTACTTTTTTGGAAAGCAGTTAAGGCTAAAAAAGTGTTCTTTTTCTCTTTTAGGCTTCCCTATCTAAACCACAGCGAAGTTCATGTTGATAGGGAAGAGTCAAATAGCGAAGTTCTCGTGGCGAACTTTGTTGTGGTTTAAATGCCGCAAGAGTCAAATAAGGCACGGGTCCAAAGTACGCATTTAAGCCCTTATTAGTAGGTAAGCACAAAGAGGCTTCAAATGCAAAGGTTACAGCGTGTGTAAATTTAACCCTTTATGGTATTTAAGTGATCCTTCACATAGCACATTCTCATCATTATTATTATTATTATTACTATTATTATTATTATTATTATTATTATTATTATTATTATTATTTCTTAGGTAAGATGATTCTTTATTGCAAAGAACCACATCAAAACAAAGCCAAGGAAATATCCTTGAGAGCCAAAACAAACAACAAGGGTCAAACTTCCAAATGAAAAACAATCAATGCTACCAAAGCCTCCTAAATCAGACAACTCCTACAAAGATCCCACTCTATACACAACATCCTATTACTATAATTTACATGTATATTTTTCCAAGATAATAAACAAGCTCTAACATCATTAACGATATTACACCAACAGGCACATTCTCATTATTGGTGTTAAGTAGGAGTGAGATACTTCTATATTTTGAGAAGAAAGAAGAAACCGAAAATAGAAGGAGAGGATGGAGATGATATTTTCATATGTATTAAGGCCCTAACCTTTACGAATGTCACCCAACCAATGCATGTCATCAAAACTTTTGCTCCTTGTGTAAATCTATGCTATGTCACGCTATACTTGGCCTTTATTCTGTCTAACATCGTAGACTAGACACCCATGCATGCCGATGCATCTCAAGGAATAAGATTTATTAGTTATATTGGTTGTGTTTGTTTTGGTAGTTTTGTTGTGGAGAGAGAAATATGGTAATGATTGGAGATGGGGGTAATGAGTGGAGAGAGATAGAGAGAGAAATGAGAATAACAATTGAAAAGAGAAGTAATGATTGGAGAGAGAAATAGAGTAATGATTCAAAAACTAAACTAAAACCTCTAAACGAACAGCCATTGTGATGCATTTCATATGCGTTACGTAAGTTTGACTGTCCTAGTTATAAATAAACCTCATAGTACATGATAGAACACAAATGGTGTCTTATGTTATCAGAATAACGGAATGATTCCTCGTTTACTGCCTCCAACATAAAATATGGAACACAAAACTGACTAACTTTCCCTGTAGTGAACATAAAGAATATGCCTAAAACTTTCCTACAAAAACATAAACGATTCTCTTCAACAATGTATTAGCAATGGAATGGCTCAATAAGATTGCGCACAATATGAAACCATACTAAATTGAACTAAAAGAACACTCAACATAGAATTTAAAGATTCAGCGATACTATAATGCTTCTCAAGAAAAGACTTGTGCACTCGAAAAGTTGCTTGGTAGGCTGTTGATGTTATGACCAATAAAGGACAGATCTTGATACATACACCATCAGGTATTTCAGGTAATTAAAGCGGTTCTGTGACGTAGTATCTCTTTAACATGTGCCAAAATGGTGGCTTGCCAGAATATTTTTTCTTCAGCCCAGACATTAAAGCTGATTTTGTCAAAAAGTTTTTTTTATGAGTGCCTTACCTAATTCATTTTTTTATGAGAAAGACCCAATCACAAAAAGCATTCCAACATTATATGGATTTTCTAGAGATGGAAATTTATTGTTTAGCAAGAGACATCCCGAATAGTTTAAAGATAGCTACAACTCATATTACCACCTTTCACCCAAGTCTAGACTGGTTTCATATTACTTTTTGCCCATCTTCACTTTCTTTACCGTTTATTTATATGGTTGTCTATATGGAAAAATCGGCTGTGCTTTTTTTACCTCCTAAGAGTGGGACCAACCTAAGGAACCTAGAGCTTTATATCTAGTTACGAACCATACTCTTGGCCAGAGGGTTATCCCCGCCCAATGCTACTTAGGCTATGGCTGATTTCATGATATAAGTAATTATGAACCTACACTTATCGATTTGCTCTGAACTGATGTATCCATTCCATATAAGCTTGCATGCTATGATGACGCTAAACCATGTAATCCGCACTAGATTTAACAATTAACGGCCAAAACTACCATCTTGAATTAATATATGATTATAATTGGAATAATAATTAGTGTTGAAATCCACATGTAAGCAGTAAACTCGGAAAGCTCCAATAGTTGCAGTCAAAAGATTACTGCTGAGCCTACATATGCCACGAACGTAGATAATAAATAAATTACACTATAGTAGCAAACAAAACTAATAAAAGATGGGTAGTGCTAATGCCAAAACTATTTTTGATTGTGCAAAAACTCAAGTGCATGAAATGCTTGTACTCATGTATGAAGTACAAGCTCTCCTGTAAGTAAAAACACCAACAACATTTTTATTCTAAATTGGATGTTCCGTATAGAAACCAATCTTTGTCTATCCTATCTTAGTGCAGAAAACCTTGTATATGACTCGATATCATATAAGTAGTATAACATGCTCTAAAGTCTTGAATCACTTCCTTTTTGCCTTCTTTGTACAAAGGTGTTTAGGTGATTGAAATTCTACTTGAGAAATCAAGTCAAGCGTTTTGTTTAGAACACTAGGGAAAGCACCGAAATTTCAAATTTCATCAATGTTTACAAGATAGGAAGACCTTTAATCCGCCTCAGATTCAGGAAACAAGGCCACAACTACCACTTGGAATCAATGATGTGAAGTAACAAGTACTGTTGTAATTCATATGAAAGCTAAAAACTCGGAAAGCTTCAACAGTTGCAAATAAATACTACTGTTATAGGCCCCTGTATATCATGTATGTAATGTATATAGCTTTCGTGCTCTACATCTGATAACAAAAAGAAGCGAACGCGAAAGGAAGGATAGATACAAAAAGAAAATCCATTGTGGGAAAGGTGAGCTGAGGGAGGACTTGAGGGAATGAGGAATAGTTAAGCCATTGCACGCTTGCACTTAATGAACCAAGGAAATGAGGGACTAAGGCCAAAGCCAAGTAAGTGCATGGATATATCATAACAATGCTATATCTTCGATACATCATAACAATGAAACCCCTGTAACTTGATAGTTCTCTTACAGATTTCTCATGCTCTTCGAAGACTTCTGTTATTTTTATTCCTTTTTTTTTTCTTATGGTACATGAGGGGTTTAGGGAATCAAAACCCTGGTCTAGAAGACGAGTAGAAGGATTATGTTTAGAAAACAACAAGAAAAACTGAATGTTCAGATCCAATGTCCTACGCTACAAGGTTATTCAACAAGCAAAAAAAAAACCCACGATTCACAATCTATCAAATGGGCTAAAGAAAAGAAACAACTCCTACAAATCACAAAAGTGGGAAGAAAAAAAAGGGGTTGAACAATCAACTCTTAAAGCTCATGAAAGAAATCACACACAAGAAGTTAAAACAGAACAAAGTTTGCAGGCACTTAATCATCTCACCTCTTGCCTTGATGTTTGACAGTTGGAACTCAGACTCATTTTCAAAAGGAAGGTTTTGAACCTAAACAACCTATTAAAGCAATACAAAGAGAAAATTCAATCAAACTGAATTCTAATGAAACGAGGCAGCGAGTGAAATCCCTAACACGAGATCCTGTAAAAACCTTGAAACTTTTGAAATGTGGATTTGAGGAACCAAATGCTATCACACAAAATAGCTTTGTTGGATTGATGGGCTTTATTCATAAGCATTTAATACATGCCACAAAAAAATCTGCTTCGAGTGGGAAAGCATTAATAATTAACAAATTACAACCCACACATGCCACAACAAAATCTGCTTCGAGTGGGAATGCATTAATAATTAACAAATTACAACCCATCAACTCATTAATTACACTGTATAATTAGAGTAGGGACAACTAAGAGAACCATCGAGGAAAACAGATTTTCTTGGGCTTGTCATGTAGGGAAAGTTAATTAATATGTCCGCATTAGGAAATGTTTTTGGAACAAAATAAGAGCTAATATAGATACTAAAAGGCTGAAGACGGATGATATATATTTCTCCCAGTGCAGCACCTAATATGAAAACAGGTATAAAATCTATGAACTTACTGAGTAAGATCTTAGATTATCATCTATCAATGTGAAAAAAAAATATTTGCTAAAAGGATTTGAAACGACGGATACTATGGAGAAGTTAAAAGACTAATGAGTCGGCTGGTAGACACTAACTCTATAGGCTGAAGGAGAAGAAATCCTCAAACTGGCCAAATCAAGGGGGCATAGAATGCCCTCTTTTTCGGCAATCTCAATTGATAACATGAATCATCTACGGCCTCATCACTACCATGAGTTAGACTTTATCCCACATCACTCACATAAGCTACTCAAGCTTGGTTAATGTAATCCATTTTTGGTTTTAGGTCCTCCATGAAATCTAATGCCATGAACGAAGATTACGGATAGTAACAGAAACAACATAGATTACATGAATAAACCAAAAAGGTAGCATACTTATAGTCAAAAAGTGAAGCTGTCATAAGTTAATCCATATGCAACAAACCCAAATTGACTAACAGAAACAAAAAGGGTGAAGGATTATATATATTTGTTAGTGGGAAAATGGGAATAAAGTCTTTGAATACATTGAGTAGGTTCTCACATTATCATCAACCAAGGTTGTTAGGACCATAGGCCACAATTTGTCTTTGTTGGCAAATCTCATGACAAAACACACATTTTCGTGTATCCCTATTATCGAGTTGTACTTTTTATTTACATTATTTTTAGATGCATCTGTTTAGGATTGTGGAAGGAATCAAGTTGTATTTGTAATGGTGTTTATATGGTTCGATGCTATTCCGGGTTATGAAGTTTTTTTGAGCAAGATTTCTCCGGTCCAAGCAAAGTGCTCAAGCGCATATTTACCTCGCATCCAGCAAAGGGGCTGTTGGCAAAGTATTGGTGAAGTGCTCGAGCAACCTACATGTGCTCGAGCATGCGGCATATATCCTTATAAAAGGCAACAGCTAGGATTTGAGTGATACACTCTTTTTGCAGCCGACTTTTGACATTAAAACAAAGAGAGAGCAGTTCTTCTTGGAGGTTTTTTGGGTCTTGGAGTTTTCATGAAGGATTGGGCAATATAATCAAATACTCCAAGAAGTTTATTCAACTTTTTAATCAACCATTCGTTTGCTCTTCCGGTGGATTTCTGGAAGTATCTTGGAAGGCTTGAGGATTCAAGGCTTGCGGCAATCAAACACTTAGTGCGATGAACGTGGATTCGGCAATCGGTTCTTGGGTCAATTGAGAGGAGTTTCAATTGTAAGTATATGTCGATTGTAATCGCACAATGGTATTTTTAGTGTTTTGATTCCTTCTAGTGGTTTTACCCTATTCGGGGTTTTCCACGTATATCGCGTGTTCATCGTTTATTTATTTATTTATTGTTCCTATTATTGCTTGATTATTTGATTGCTAGCAAAATAGGATTTTTCAAAGGTGCAATAAAAGATAAAGAGAAGGAAACAAAACTTAAATCCAGGAAACAGTAAGTACCATACATAAGTTAAAAGAGTTGTGGGGTTCTTTTACAGGAGAGATCATTTGCGATTGCTGGGGACAGTTGGTCCCTTGTTCTGCACATTGGTTTTACACATCTACTGCCAGTTCTCTGGCCATTGATAACATCAGCATTCCTCAAAAACAGCTCCTTCAAGAAAAACCCACTTGCAAAAAGGTCCATTGCTCCAGCAGCTTCAGTTCCCTTTGGCTTCCCAGTGGATAGAGACCAAACATTCTCTTCTTGTAATGTATCCATTTTAGGGCCTAATGTTACTGCACATATTCCCCGAATAACTTCCTAACCAATCTCAAAACTGGAGAAAATCTGAATCGGCTCCATGTGCAATTTCCGAAGTGGGTATTGCAATTTTCCAAATGGGTTTTGCATACCTGAATTTCAAAAGCATGTGTTGACTCTCCTTGAGAGGAGATGGGATTATCACTTATCAGGGGGGAGCGAGAGAATATGGGGCTTCTTCACTTGACTCAAATTGTATATGCTCAAATAGTCTTCAATATCAACGGGAAAAGTAACCACTACGGTCAAATGCCATGAAAAAAACAAATACTAAAAACGTGTTTGCGAAACACGTTTTCTAAAGACGTTTACTGTAAACACACTTTCACGTTTACTGTAAACGTTTTCAAGTACTCTGATTCTATCCATCACAGAACTCCCAGACAAAGACAAAGGCAAAGGCAAACTTCAATCACAATAGAAACACACCCAGTTCCTCCGGCGGCGATGCATGTCGGGCCATCACAGAAAATCAAATGGAAGGTTTTCGTTCCTTCTAGTACTCTGATCCAATTACTTATTGAACAAATCAAATGGAAGGTTTTTTTTTTTTTTTTCCGATTGAACAAATCAAATGGAAGTTTTTTGGGGGGGTTTTGTTTGTATAGTGAGAGAGAGAGAGAGAGAGAGAGAGAGAGACGGTAGGATCTGGGCTTGGGAAGAGAGAGAGCGTGGTTGGAGTTTGAGTTGCGAGGAAGAAGAAGTGGGAAAGAGGAAAGTCTGTACGTTAAAAGGCTGACTGGTGGAGTAGCTGAAGCCTGGGTAGCAGAACACGCCTTCTAAAGGCGTGTTTGCTAACCACGCTTTTAGAAGTCGTGTTTAGCAAGCACGCTTTCAGGCCAGATTAGGTAATTTCCCCGGCTAAAAATTACTGTGAAAGCGTTGTTGAAGACACGCTTTCAATTAAAGGCGTGCGTACGGATCAAGTTTTTTTTTTTGGGGTAAATTAGCTTGAAATAGAAAAAAGGTTAACCGAATATACAGCCTACAATGGGCATACCCCAGGAGGAAAAGAAAAATAAGGAGAAAAGAAAAGAAAAAACTAAAACCTAACCATAGAAAGAAAACAAATATCCAACAAAGCACACTTCTAAGAAGTAACACCAAAACAAAAGAAGGTCATGCTAGCCTCAAGAACTAAACTCTTGAGGCCTTTAACATCTTGATTTTCTCCGAAGCTTCTTTTTGTTTTGATCTCTAGTGGATGAAGGAGTTGGGAATCACCCACCACTTGGTTCAAACAATGTCGAGCTCCAATGAAATCGCCTTCCAAGGGAATTCGTGGAGGCTCTCGAAACCGAGTAGACCGACAGAGAGCCACGGGAGGAAGCTCTTGTTGAGTACTACCTTGACCATGGAGAATCGGGGTAACATCACAAGATACAACCCCCGCACCATCTATCTTTGTCTCCACCACAGCGGAGGAGTCACCCGAGTCCTCGCATTCTCAAGAACGCCAAACGCATTAGTTGTAGAAGGAACACTGCTAGACAATGAGATGTCCAAAGGCATACCCGGATTTTGAATTTTCCTCTTCACCACCTCTACCCAATCATCTTTACTTTCACTAAATACTCCATCTTTTGCATTTCGCTCCTGAGCAACCGGGACATCTTGTCCTACACTCTCCTTGACATTTTGCTTTTGAACAACTCGGATATCTTGTTCTACTCTCTCCTTGGGTTTCCACACTGGAGGAGGTGGAGCTTTGGGTTTAACATTGCATGTGTTAGTAGAATGGCCAAAAATCTTGCAAACATGGCAGGCTTGAGGTTTCCAAGGAACCTCTACTCTAATGTACGGATCAAGCTTTATAGCTGCTGCTTCTTTTTTTTTCTTTTCTTTTTTTAAGGAACTAATTCACACTCCCTTTTTCATAATTTTTATTTACGTGGAGGTTTTGTTTTCCTATGTAGTGCCTTTATAAAATAAAATAAAAATTGGATTGTGATTACCTCTTTTCTTCCTTTATCGGTCATATATTTGAAGAAACTTGTATTAATCAAATCCAAACTCAAATCAATCCAGTGCCAACAACTAACAATCCAAACTCAAATCATCCACTACCAACAACTACCAATATATGTCTCGTAAGATAAACTCAAGTACTCGAGTTAAAAAACAAAAAAAATATAAACTCATTTACTCTCTCTGTCCCGCAAATATGATTTACAGAAAGACTTGTAATTTCAAAATGAAAAATAAAGTATTTTTCTGTATAATTTTTTTAACTCTTTTAAGGGCCACGAGCATAGCACGCATATTGTGTGGCTGATATCGCGGTCCACCTAGATCTCAGACATTTGATTTGAGCCATTTGAGCCGCCCTGTTTGTTCATCTCGTCGAATAAATATTCCTCGAGAAATTTCAATTTCGTTAGATATTTGGAACCATAGGATCAAATCACATGAATCTTATCGTTTCATTTCCAAAAATCATTCCAGCTGAATTAACATTTCAAGGGAAAATATGTTCCAGCAACATAACATTGATATCCGATCAACTTCAAATTTTACAAAGGTCACCTACTCGACAAGCGCGTCCATGGGAACAGACTTTGCACCAGTTTTACAGTATGTTTTTTTCCTTTTGCTCAGCAAGTTTTACAGTGTGTTAATAAAATGGATACGTAAAGTTACCTTAATGGTGCAAAAGCCATAACAAATGAAGCAAAATCTTTGGAAAATTTTCCATTCATTAACATATAAGAACTGTATAGTTACAACTAACCCTGTTTGCGCAGGATTTGGTTTGATCAAAACAACCCTGCTCTAACAAACCTGTCAAAACCCAATGCTGAGCTGCTTAATCAAGCTAGCCCCCGAAATGCCTGTTGACATAAGGATTCAACTAATGTACTTTCAAGTACATAAATACAACAGAAAAAGTTAATGATGATGATGATGATGATGATGATGATTATAATGCTGATAGAAAACATGGTATTGCTACAGTTACAAACAGCAGCAGATCTTTCCAATCCTCATCTTATCCTTCTGCTTCTTCACAGTCCGTCGCCTCAAATTTGAGACCCAAACATCCAATTAGCTGGCAATGGCAAGCTTCTACGCCTAAAATGGAAAAGCTCGCCGGAGGATGTCAACCAATAAGCAGAGTCACTATTCCTCTACTCTGATCTATGCCGATCTTTGTGATTGTTGTACAATGGTAAAACATAACGGGATCCATGTTTCCTCCTTCCGTAACACCGCCAATAAAGCACCAGCATAGTCATGATAGCACAAATGGGAATAGCCCACCTGTCTCAACAAGAAAATACTGAGGAATTGAAAGAAAAAAAAAAAGTAACCAATCTAGTCCAACGATTACTGTCATGTTTTTCTCTTACCATTTACTTCATTTCCTTTTAATCCCTGGCTAACAAATAAGTAGTTGTTAAATCTTTTGAAGTAGAATGCTTTTTCAAAGTTTGTACTTAAAAATACAAAATACGAATTATAACCAAGAAGCGTTCAGAACTCATCAAGCACCACTGCTTAATTCATGCCAACTCAAAAAATTTGTCTGCGGAAACTTTTTCATGAAGAAATAAACAAGCTTTTTTGGTTAAATATACTTGAATGCAGTTTGGCTGGACAATAATAAGAAAACTGCAAATCCGTGCGGACAACTCCTTTCTGTAGTTGATGCATAGAACAATTTAAAATAAAGTTTAAGACATTCATCCAAGTTGCCTTGAGGCATAATATATTCTTAGTTCACAAAAGTTTAGTAGCGAGAAGGGAATAATCAAGATGTACCTGTCTAAATCAAGGACAGGGCTGTAAACAAGTGTTTCCCAAGATGCCACAATGAAATGCCAAACCGGGTTATAATATAGAGACTCAGCCGACCAAAACATCCTCGTGTATGTCTCTAAGAAGATGAAAAGTATCCAGGCTCCAATCTCAATCAGAATAAACTTTATGAGGAACCGACCCACGACCACCATTACAAGGGAGAATGCCACCAACCAATTAAAGAGCCTGTGGTTGTATTCCTTAATAAACAGAGATTTTGACTTCCCCAACATCTGCAGAGCAAACCATAAGACGACTAAGACAGTAACAAAGAAAAAAAACTAAAGCAGGAGCACAAGACACCATATGGAGATGAACTAGGTTCCATCATGCTTAATCCTAGCCGTTCTCATAATGTTAAACAAGTGACACTTTCAAAAATAGCTTTTAGAAAGGAAAAAAATGAAGACAGTCCTCATGATTTTATTCATTTCACGTCTTGAGACAGTTTCATATTTTTCATTTTTCTACCTTCAAGTGAACTGAAAAAAAAAAAAAAAAAGGTAGGTGTTGCCATTCAAGTGCAGATAAAAGAAATTCAAAAACTGGTTCTATACCCAAGTGGCTTCCAATAATCGCATTACAAAAGCATTGGAATTGATTGAGCCGAACAGTGAGAAAAAACTCACGTAGTGAAAACTAAAAAAGAAAAAATGCAAGTATACCAACCTTCATCATCCGATGTTCATAACTTGATTTAGAAGGTCCAACACACTCCTGCTCAAAACTTTGGTTGCATAGGAGGAAACCTGCATTAAATTTTGCCATTGAAGGAAGTCTGAGGACTTGAAGTTGATCCATTTTGTCCTCGCATTTTGTATACAGTGCCTCACACAACTTCGAGGATTGGTATTCATTTGCCATAACAAAATTTTTATAAACCTGCAAAGTATTTTCAATAATACGATTGGACAAGATTATATACTGTATGGACAAGATACCAAGTACTAGGTTTTAGACGAGATTCACACCTTTTCAATTTCTTCATCCAGTTTGTCAACTGATTTCTTTGCATGGTGCCGACCAAAATGTTGTTCATCGAAAAGTTTCATTGCTGCTTCCCTAATTCCTTCATGGGAGTTTTGCAAAGACAGCTCTGAGAGGGGTAAACTCAATGTAGCCATCCGATCATTGTATAGCTTCATACAACGCTCCAGAATACCCTTGTTGAAAACTTCTACAAGAGAGCCGGTGGAGGGAATCTCTCCTTTATTCAAGGCTTCTAGAATCTACAATGCCAACACAGATTCTTGTGTTAATGAACTACATACTGTTGGCCGGCCCTAGCCAGAAACATAGAGGCTAGCCCAATGCTCAGCCCTAAGTCAAAGTGATTCAAATGATGAACAACCTTAGAAATTTAGAAGTTAGATTCTCAGAATGACATAAATGGTTTGATATGCAAAATAATTAAGGATTCAAGTGAGCCACCTGCTCCAGAAAAGAAACGAACTCCTTCCCGTTCAAAGGTTTACCCTGCACAATCTTTGGGCGGATAACAGAAGCTACAAGTTCTTTCAACTGCTCTCTCTTCTTGACATATACTGGGTCGAGCTCACCATCCTTCATGTCGCAAAGCTTTGTGCGTTGGAGATGAGGCTGTTTGCACATAAAAAACGAAGAATCAGATCATACTGAGGCAAGCGATTAACAGAATGCATTTGCAAATGGAAAAACACTACAGACATCATCATAACCCACCATCCCACGATTGGCTAAACAATCACATGATACTAAGAGTCTTAGGTAAGTTCAAATGATCACAAATATTTCCTCCTTCTCAAACATTGCTACAAAGATTTAATGTATAAAAGCAGTGTTAAAGACATGCAACACGTGTAATGCATTTATTAAGATTCCACAACAAATTAGTTACTCATTTACTTCACTGGATCTCATGTACAAGACAGAATACACTCTTTCTTCCCCAACCCTCAAACATTGCCTACCTAACTACCACTTTAGACATGACGAAAAGGGAGAGGATTGTTAACAAAAGTAACAAGCCCATACTTGTGGTAAGCTAAAAGCTGTACTGTCATCGCCCATGACAGCCAAAGAGTCTCTGATCTGGTTAACCTGATTAAATAACCCACAAACCAGAAAAGGTTAACTTATTAAGTTCATGATGACATCTCAAACTAGATTAATTGGTGAGAGACCAATACCTGATCAATATTTTTGTCCCCTGCAGTCATAATGAGCACCAACAGTTAACCTTTGCTCTAGTGCATTGCCATAAGTAGAAGTAGAACTCATATTGTACACATCAAAAAAGTATGAGAGGAACTAACCATCACTATTAGGGATGCGTTTAAGAGCTTCATCTACCATTTCTTTCACTGATTTCCCTTCTGTAAAAATGTGAAAAATCTTGATTTCAGTGGGATCGAAAGAAATTAGAGCAAAGGTGGCAAAAAAAGAGAATCAACTTGCTTATTATACTCCACACATAAAAGTTCTTTTATAGCATCCTGTTTTAAGTTAAGGGGCAGGAACTGGACAATTGAAACCATAAGAAGAAGATACATATTTTTTTTTAAATCGAGAAGGGTTGCTTTTGGCAGATAAAACATGTACAATAGCTATGAAGCCAAAATACATGGTAAGTAAAGGCCTCAGGGCTATTTTTTGCTATCAACCATGAAAACAATTTCCTAGGAAAGCATATTCGAACTTACGTAGAAAATCTCGCTGGATAAGCCACAACAGCTTAGCAGGTTCAAAGGCAATATCTTGCCCCTGCAAATTATCAATTACTACAGTTGAAGTCTGAGAATTGATTGAAGAGAGTATACACAAGAAAACAAAATCTTCAAGTGGCGAAAGTCAGTAGAGTTGGTTGAAAATTACCTTCACTCTGTTCCCACGTAACAATTGCAGACAAAACCATGGAACGAGTTAGTCTTTGGGCAAAAACTATACTCATATATGATTTCAATACTATCAAGCATTGAGCCAATAAATCAAACAACATAATGTGAAGTGTCCAGCTACAATCTCAAAATTACATACCTTCCGTAGAATTCTTCAGCAAGCTCAACAGCAAAGGACAATCGAGATATATCAGCTTCACGGATCTGGACAAACAAGATCAAGAGCAAATCAGACTGACATCCAAGCACCAATAGTTAGATCCAGGATTGCAGTTGCATAACACAAATCAAACATCTCATCCATGCACAAAGCAACACGAGAACTGAGAAGTATCAACAACATTGTCTAGTGACTGCCTCTTCTGTTTAAGAGCCAACCATTGTGTTTCTAGATTAGATTCATCAAGTGTCGCAACTAGCTAGGATTAGCATGAAAATGTCTAAATTACCTCACCAAGAATTAATCACTTTCAAAGAGATGATAACTGGGAAATTTCACTAAAAAGAGCCATTTTAAAGGTAAATTGGGAATTAGTGACAAATGAATAAAGCTAGCTCCTTAGCCTCCAGTGAAAATAAAGGTTCTTGTCTTTCGGAAAGGGTAGGACTCTAGGAGCATTTCAGTAATTTCTATGACCGCTGTTAGATTTTATTTCATTTCTTTCATATAAAACCTAATCGACAAGCACAACCAATAGCAATGCTGGATGCACAGAAAAACTCAAATCCATCAATGCCTATCATAAATCCTAAAGGAAATTTGGAAAACAAAGCTCTAAACTCTCTTCTAGTACAACAAGAACTAAGATTTAAGCACTAGAGTTCGTGTCTTTTCCATCATAGCTTACCCTTGACTCTAAAGTTCAATCCCCATAATTCAACAGTAGTATGCTTCCTAATTTGTTTTCTCTTGTACAAAAACTCTCTTTACTATGCTAAATCTACGTTTTGGGAGCCAATGTCATGCTGCAAATAAAAAAACACGAGGAAGAAAAAAGGAGGGCTAGTTGCAGGTGGAGTAACAAACCGTCTCAGGCAGGTTATAGACAAGCACAGAACTCAATACCGTTGCCAGAGCGAAAATCCTGCAAAAATTGCAATTCATGAGAAAGGAGGACCAACAAAATAGCAATCTTTACAGCCATAAAGGCAGAGTTAAAGACCAACTAATGACTTTGAGATCACCGGTCATCGTAAACGTTCGACTTCCCAATACTTTCGAAGCCCTCGGTGTCAAGGTAGATTACAGAAGTTTTTACTCCATCAATATCCAATTCTACTGGGGTGCCCCATACCCATATTCCTGAAAGAAATAAATCCTGTAAGTAAAATCTGTAAGACTGTAAATGAATGAATATTTACATCAAGCACACTAAACTACTAAAGGACTAACTGCATCCACCTTTTGTTTTTGTGTCACGCATGTGACCGACACCAAACCCTGCAAAGACATCAAACTCTAAAGCTCATATAATTTTCCAAAATTAAAAGCAATAAACCACTGCTTAAAAATGCTAGTCGCTATAACTTCATCACAAGCTAAAGCATTAGCAGCAATGGCAGCACCTTCATAACAAGAAAGGGAGAGAAGTTGATTGAGCAGAAATGATTTGCCAGAGCGATAAGGACCAATCACCTAAAAAAATCCAAAAACTGGAATTAAAAGAAAATGAGAGAAGGATTGGACACATCAAACATCTATAGGGAGCCACAAACTCCATGTGAGAGCATTTGTGCAATGATTGGTACAAGTGTTTGTGGTTGTAGCAAACATGTTTCACATAGAACATGAACAAGCACACAAATAGTGGTAGAGATGGGAAATTGCCGGTGAATCACATATCCACAATGAATTTTTGTTGTTCTATAGTACAAGATGTATAAAAAGCTAATATGAAATGGATATCTAGAAGAAGTTCATTTTCCTATTTGTTTATCAGACAAAAACTATGACAAAAGGTAGTTACTCTGATAAGCAAATGCTAGTTATCTTTCTGATCCGCATAAAGCCCAGTCACAAAAAGGCAGGTATCCTATTGACGTGGTTAAGTGACAGTAACAATAAATATTCAGGAAAATCTATCTCAAACTTACAGCAACAGCAGCAATAGGGTTTTCTATTCTCTCAATTGCCTCCAATCCTTCCCTTGAAATGCGAAGTTTGGTATGACCAGGATCAGGTTCTACAATAGGAAACCTGTAAGAGAAAATCAAGAGGGCAACAAAATGAAAGGAGTGGATGGTTGCCAGGCTGTAAATCTCAAGGTTAGATGATAGTGCATGTCAAAATGATTTAACAATGGCAGGACAACATGGCAAATCCTATGTCAAAATACAGTTATGTAGTATCATGTATAAAATTTGAAGGAGAAGGGAGAACAAAGATACAAAATAATGAAGGTTATGAAGTATTATACAAAGTAAATATTAAAAAAAAAAAAAAAAGATTCAAAAAGAGATATAGCATGCCTAAGTTACATTCAAAGCGGTGCGATCAGATGTCTACAGGCTACAGCAGTGGTTAATGCCCAGACTTCTGTCTTCTCTAAATACACGAAAATAATTTACCACAGGACCACACAGTTTGAACATATAGCCACGTTATAAGGACAAAAAAACAAATAACAAGCCTATATATGGCAGATACATTCATATTCATGTGAGTTATGCCCACTTTACACATTTAATCAGCATTCACAAGTTTCAATTATTTAACATTCCACTCCATTCCACAGCGAAACAAACACTTCATTATTGCAACCTCAACCTTGCAACACACGTTCTGCAAGTTAAAAACACTATGATGCTAAAACAGATCTCATCAGTTTTGATCCGTTTTGGCACATTAATAGACAAATACATTGCATCATATCTCATCAAAGTTCACAATAACCTCATTCATACTCTTCCGCCATTAACATATCCTAAATGATGCAACTTCTCACAAATCACCATCACTGCTTAAATACACAAAGTGCAACCACAAACCTAACAGGGAAGCAACAAAGAATTCTCAAGTATCGCGTTTCAGTTTCACATCTCCTAATAGCATGTAACCCTCAAAACTCCACTCGCAATGTAGCATCAAGATTGCCAAGAAACATTGTAACCCACGTCAAAGATTTCAAAGCAACCAACTCTAGATTACACTAAAGCCACATGAAGCATGAGCTGATACTCTGAGTACAAATTTAAAGCATGCACATACTGTCTACATAGGGATCAAGAAGCCACTTACGGTCTACGGAAATCGTCAATTGAGAATGACCCAGATGCGAATAAGCAGAAGGAAATCGAAAGCACCACGATCCAATCCCAAATCTTCATTTTGGGTAGCTGTAGAAGCCGTTATATTACAAATGCAGAGCAGTTACAAGAGCATATGCAATTTTCTCATCAAATAGAAGGGAGGAGAGCAGAAAATATTGAAGTTTATAGGTTTTGAAGACATGGGTTTTGGAGAAGAAGGGGATCTAAAGAAGCCATGGCCTATAGTGCAGGTTAAGAATCACGAACCCCGATTTTTCAGTCAACCGCCTCAAAGAAAATCCCAAGATTTTGGCCAGGGCACAAACGGAAGATGAATCAGTTTGTTTTTCGGAGATGAGAGAGAGAGCGTGTGAGATTTCCTAGATTTGATTTCCCATGGAAGCAAAAATAGACTGAAACTACTGACGAAGCAAATGGTACAGATTTTTTTAGATTTGGAAGCGTACGAGGGGAAGGACTCAGGGGTAATTCTGTCAATATTAGTGGCAAAGTCGTAAAATTTGGAGAGGAAAGGAAACGTTACACGTTACGTGTTAGTGACAATTGAGTTGACTTTGGGAATTGGGAGACTTTGGGAGCAGGACTATTTTGTGTTTTGACGAGAAAGTCCTTGTCTAAATCTTGGACTTTCCAAATCCGAATCATGATAGCCCGGCTTGACATCACATGAGTTCGACCAAAAATATCTCAATTTCAGTTCTGTGGTATTAACCCAACTTATTTGAGTTTTTTTTATTTTTTTTTTGAGCAGAAGACCCAACTTATTTGAGTTGAGCACCCGAAAAAATCGTGTGACATCGATTTGTTAATTTAGTGCGATGAAAATTTGAGTCCTTCGAATTTGATGAGTGCAATTTTGTTCACCCTCCTTAGAGCATCTCTACTCTTACACCAAATTTTTACTCAAATTTGAGTAAAAATTTGGTCAAAAACTTGATTTGATATCACCCATTCCAGTGGAAAATCACTTTTTAACCAAATTCTAGTTAAAATTTTGTTAAAAACTTTTTTTTTTTTCATTTTGGCTCCAAAACTTTCCCACCATTTTGTCAAAAACAGTTTTTTTCGGTTTTTTTTTTCATTTTGTCAATTCCTTTTCATCCTTTTCTTCCTCTTCTGCGGAAACAAAAAAACAAGTCTTCAATGGAACAAATAGAGCCGTTGCCTATTTGGTGAAGGATTTGGTATTGATCAAATTTGGTGAAAATTTTGAGCAAATTTGGTGAAAATTTGGTGAAGGAGTGGAGTGGGTTTTTTTGGTGATTTTTACTCAAATTTGAATTTGGTGTAGGAGTGGAGATGCTCTTAAAAGATGGTGAACAAAACTCTCTCTCCTATTGGTTGAATTGGTGTGGCGAAATTTGATGAGTGCAATTTTGTTCAAACTTTTTTGTAAGCATCACATCACTTTCATAACATAATAAAATCACAGGTCGAAATTCCAACGACAGAATTAAATGCAAACAAATTAGCACATCTATTAGCTTCCGTATTACACCAGAATACTGTTGTAAAACAATTCAATGAAAGAACTTCGATACCATTACGAAAGTCTGGACTTCCTTGTGTCTTCCCAAGCCTTTCCAATTAATCAGCCAAACAACGTTTCAGAGCATCCGTTTCTATATGGATTGGAGGGGGCATCCAGGCCTTTGGCATTTATCCTACAACACGTTATCTTATTTGACTTGGTTCATTTGGAGGGTGTTTGGCCCCTTCTTTTTCACCTTTTCAACTTCTCTTTTTCTCTTTTTGGATGTTTGGCTAACACTTCTCAAAACACATTCTCCAGAAATTGTTTTTTCATTTTGCAAATTCTAGGCCAAAAGCCAAAAGGAGGTCCGGACCTCCTTTTCTATTTCTAACTTCTGATTCTAGGCCAAAAGCCAAAAGGACCTCCTTTGCAAAATGCATTCTGCTCATTTCTCTCAAACACTCTTCCCAGATTCAAAACTCATTCTAGCCATAATCCAAAAAATCAAAAAGCCAAAAATGAAAAGTTGAAAAGTTGACTCCCAAACACCCCCTAAGTCTATTAAACTTTGACAAGGTACAAACTTTATAAAACAAAATTGATAAAGAGGCTTCAAGCTAAATCAGAAGATGAGCACAAATTTTTTTGATCCATTTCCCTACGTTGTTCTTGGTGAAAAAGACCGGTTACCAAATTAAAACCAATATTTTCAAAGCACAGGACCTTGTTGAGGAGGCAGGTTGTGCTCATTGGCTTACTTAGTCAACTGCACTAGTTATTTCTGCAAATCATTAAAAATAAACAATAGTTGGCTTTTACACTATCAATTTACAAAACAGAACACTGTTTCCCTCTTTTTTCTACATTCAGAGGAGAAAACAGAACTTCCGAACTCCGAACACTGATTCTTGTATCGATCATAGCTGACAAGAGAGTGTCTCGTTCACCAAGCCAACCACGTTACATTGTTTTACAAAAAAATATAGTACATGTAATTCAAAGCAAACTGATCCCTATCCAAGAATCAAATACCTACATTGAGGGTTATCCCCATTCATGAGATCAATCTTTGGCCAAACAAGCATTTCAGGACCCCTTCAATTTCTCTACCATAGCCCTATTGGAGAACTGCTCTCTTGCCAATACTCTGATTTGCCTAAGGTAAATCCCAAAAGGCACAACCCCTTGCTCAACTGCCTTGTCCAATGCATAAATCAAATCCTCCAAAGCCAAGTCTTTAGCCAAACAATCAAGAATGGCTTCTGACTTCTCATTCACAGCTTCAAATCCATCTTCCCTCTCATCATCACATTTCCTGTCATAAACTCTCAACCAGTTCATCAACACATCCCCCTCCTCCGTCAGCTCCGCCACTCTCCTCTTTAACTTCGTTTTCTCTTGCTCGAGCCCTACGATCATGTTTCTTGTGATATCCACTCTCTTGGTCATTTC
The DNA here is from genome assembly GCA_016920895.1 of Vaccinium myrtillus. Classification (NCBI taxonomy): domain Eukaryota; kingdom Viridiplantae; phylum Streptophyta; class Magnoliopsida; order Ericales; family Ericaceae; genus Vaccinium; species Vaccinium myrtillus. The sequence continues at coordinate 27,026 of JADGMU010000123.1, read as the reverse complement.
ACCTTGAAGGGCTGATAACGTCTCTATTTCCTCATCACTTTCGGCTCTAAATGCGATTAAGTCGTAGTGAAGGGTACACGAAAGTCGGTCCATTGCCTCCATTTTCGAAACAAGAGAAGGGTGAGATAAGGTGGAAAAAGTGGAATCCTGGAAAAAAGGATGGTTGTGAGAAAACAGCTTGACAAGGTTGTGAACAAGGTCAAAGAGGTTCGATTTCGGATATAACCAACTTTGTAGGTAAGGGGATGCGGTTGCACCGGAGCAATCAACAAACGGGTGGTCACGTCGAATTGGGTACGTGGAATTCGATGAAACAAATACAATAGGAGCCATGTGAGGGTAATTCTCATGGAGCCAAATGGTGAGTGGGACTGGAGGGTTCGAACGGGAGATTTGGAGATCACCGGTGGCATTGAGGAGGTTCGCGGTTGTGCCATCGTTGTGAATGAAAACACCCATCGAAGGGCGAAAGGAAGGGAAATTTTGGAGGAGGGATAAAAGGTGCGATCTGATTAGCATTTTTTGATCGGGGTCCGTGTAGGACAGAGGGAAAGGGGAAAGGGTAGGGAAGAAGAGTGCAGAATCTAAGAATTGGATTGAAGATTGTGATGCCATTTTTCTTCAGAAAGAGATGGTGAGTTTCTACAAAAGATGTGAAATCATGTCTCTCACCAAATGGTATAAATATAATCTTGAACAGATGAGAATAAAGGAGACTAAGACTTTATAGACAAATTTATAGACTTTTAAATTAAGAGTTTGATGTGGGAAAAGGAGGGGAGAAAGGAGGTCTCAAACCCTTCTGCCATTAACTAATCAGTTCATGAAGCTCGTGGGATGGCAAGTGGTGCTTCCCCAAACTTAGAGATTTCTTTCTCACTTAAAAAAGTCCGGGTTGATTCACTTCTACGACGAACCGACTTGGAGCTGCGGGGATTATGAGCAGTCATTAACTTCACGATCCCGGAATTAGTCGAGATGAGCCCAAACTGCCCGGACATCCAGTTATAATAAACTAATCAGTTCATGACTTGCAATTAGTAAGTAAAATTGCAATATCATATTGAAAGCTTATCTGCCAAGTATTAGCAAAAGGCAAATTAATGTCAGTTTCAGCATTGCATTAATACATCATACTTTTATTTGGTCCTCTCTGATTTTACTTTAGATGAGTTTTGAGCAGCCAAAATTCTTGGGCCATTGTTGATTTGATGTTTTGTAATTCTTCAACTGAATTACCGAATCATTCATTGTGTCTCCAACAGCACTATGCTCGGGAGAGGTTATTCAGTGCTCTGCCACGTGGTGCTATAGGAGCAAATAATCATTTCTCCTATGCTCGGAGACAGTTACATTTGAAAGAAAGAATGCGAGTTTTTATTACGTTATTTTTTTTTTACACGGGAAAAAAAGAGCATGTTTAAAGTTGTACACTTTTAAAACGCAGTTTTATAGTAATACTAAATGTTAACAACTTCTCATCTCTAGATTTTGGAATTCTCAAGCTTCTTGACGCAAAATATGATTTAAGACAAGCAGGGTTTGATTTTTAGATTAGATTTTAAATTTTAATTAACTTCAAAATATTTTTTAAATTTTGGTTGTAAAAACAACCATGCTTTTTTTCGCAAGTTTTAATCACAATTTCATAGCTAAAAAGTTTATCCGCTTTTGACAAAATTTGTATCCATAATCTAAAATAAAATCAAAACTAAAATTATTTCCACATCTTGTAAAAACCAAAAATTGCATTTATCCAATCTTTCTTGACAAAATTTGTTGCTCCATAATCTAAAATAAAACATAAAACTATGATTTGTAAATTATTTCCACATCTATTGGAAACAAACCAAAAATTGCATATATATATATATATACTGGGTTTTCTAACTCAAACTCTAACACCTCTTATGGTATCAACTATCAAGTCACAACATCTCTCTTTGCACCCAATTTTCGGTTTTCTAACGCATAAACCCAAGTGATTAGTTACTCCAGTGATTAGTTACTCCAATTATGTTACATCGATGAGGAGTTAGTATCCGGACAGTAAGATTAGCCCAATATATTGTAAAAGTTAGGATTACAACTTGAGCAACAACCAATGTTCTACTGAAAAAGAAAGAAACAACAAAAAAATATACTACTAATAAATAAAAATAATTGCATCTAATTGGGAATTTTTTATTAGTCTTTTGCAAGAATTAGGTGAGTTAGGAATAATATAAAAAAAAATAGAAGTTCCCTTCTGCCTTCTATATAGTACTAATACTGGGGGTCCACAAATGTCATCTGCTATACTGTTCAAAACTTCAAATGTCATCTTACAACATAATCAAATTGATACTGTATAGCTGAGACTTGAACTGAGCTAGTGGATTCATGAGTCATAAGCAAACGCGATTAGAGGAGGAAGAGAGATTAGTCAGATTTATCTTAGGAAACTTCATTACCAAAAAAAGAAAGAAACATAAGTGTTCTCTCCTCTTTAAATCTGCCAGAGACGTGAGAATCGTCACGTGCCGGAAAAAAATGCTCCCTTCTCTTGGAATAATAATTTGACTTGTTCAAAACCACTAGGGAGTCTGACTGCCTTGAACTCATATCTTGCTTTAGGGGCTCAACTCCTCAAAGTCCTTGGGAGATTAGAGCACTGGTCGAAGACATTAAAGCTCGGGCTTCGAACAGAAATTGGAATTTTGTTTGGTGTAGTAGAGATTGTAATAGAGCGGCCCACTGGATAGCTTCTAGTTGTTTACGTAAATCTCTTTTGAATCAAACGGGTGGTATTCCGCCCGGCCTTGCGAAAGTGATTTGTAATGATAGTTAGTTTTATCAATGAATATGCTCCTTTCAAAAAAAAAAAAACACCACTAGGGAGTAAATAGGGTATTGATTTTCAATGTTTGCCAATAATATTATAGTCAATGACTTTAATTTAAATTAATATTTTATTACGTTTGCGCGTATAAGTTGGCGAGACACTTTCTTTCGTGATTTTCCGAAATAGTCTAGAGATGCACCTTAAACGAACTTTTGTAATTAATTTTTAAATATTTGTGTTGAACGAACTTTTGTAATTAATTTTTCTGCACCCCTTTTGAGTTTGAGTCTTTTCATATTAGAGAATATAACTTGATACAATGATGAAATTTCACGGTGGCAGCTAGGGGCGATTCTAGGATTTTTATCCAGCGCTGATAAAAATACACGACGTATCTACAATGAAAAGTTGTATGCAAAAAAAAAAAAAAGGAGCCGTTTGACTCCCTTTAATCTTTTAGTGTTTTCACATGGAAACAAATGCCAGGCAACCACCATCCTTAATTTTTGAATATGTACTATATATTAGGCTCTCATAATTGGGCTAGGCTTGTTATGTTTTGTTAGGCTATAATAATTTGATTCAAATTTAGTTGGAAATATTTATTTTAATCTCGTATGACTGGCCCAACGCTAATAATACTAAAGAAAATGTAATTTATATCTAAATTTTATTTTTTTAGTGCATTTTTTGAACCCAGGTAGGTCACCCATGGTAGCAACACCACAACCAACAAAAATATTATCTTCTACTAAGTTTTTTTGCGGATAGAAAAGAAAATAAACTCTTTCGGTTTTTTGGTGGGAAAAAAAAAAAAAAAAAACTGGTGCAGGGAAAACTGTTACCAGATTTAGGCCCAACTATCAATTGACGATCAGGATCACTCCCTTTTGAAAAGGGCCCAAGTATGATTTGGGTTAAGATAATTCTTTTTTTTTTTCCCCCAAATTTCTTTGCGCTCTTTTTAAAAAAAAAATTGTTTGCGAAGGCAACTTTTCCACAACAATTCACTTCCAACTTGGTAAATTTTATTTTCAATTCCACAATAAATTGTCGATATTGACTATCGAAGTCTACCGTGTTGCCTAACGATGAAACATCAAAAATCTACAACTCATACCTCTCCGTTTTCCAATCAATACTATTTTATTGTAGATCAGCAAGTTTTTGTGTCACCTCGAAGATGTCTGAAAAAAAGAAAAAAAATACGAAAGGAAAGCAATATAATCGTATATCAGTCAAAGATTTAACTGCTCTAACCGTAATAGCTTAGTTTTTCAAAAGATTTTAACCCAGTTGCTAAAATCAACCATCATTTAGCAACTGAGTTGCTAAAATCTTTTGAAAAACTGGGTTGCTAGTGAGAGACAAAAATCATGGGTAAGAGCCTAAAACCAGACTTTTGTGCAAACTTAGGAACCTTGCTACCGGTACAGATGGGTTTGTACAGGTCATGTATATATGGGTCTCGGGGACCCACTTTTGGGTCTCCCACGAACGATCCGAGTCATTCAATCATCTTAGAATAATTTTGCGAAGGGCCTTGCGAGAAATCAACTTCATCAGACGTGTGTAAGTGGTTGATCCAAAAACTACCCGTTTCATCCAAAACATTTTGAATGAAACGGGTGGTTTTTGGATCAACCACTTACACACGTCCGATGGAGCTAATTTCTAAGGGAGGCCCTCGGAAAATTGTTCTAAGATGATTGAACGGCTCGGATCGTTCGTGTGAGACCCAAAAGTGAGTTTTCGAGACCCATCTGTACATGGTCTGTACAAACCCATTTGTCCCCTTGTTTTGGCTCTTATTTCAGGATCGCTAATTAAATAGGGCACCAAAAAATCTTCTAAAAGAATTTTACAAAAATCTCAAAAATTCTTCCAGTATGCGCAGAATCTGTAATGATGTTTACAACTACTACAATTGAAACCAAATATTTGATTATTTACCTAATTTTTTAAAAAACATTAATAAAACAAAAAAATAGCATGCATATATGTTGTTTTAGACTCTAGTCACTCTACGGATTATCGCGAGTAATGCAACACGTAAACTGATATTTAGACACATCACATTTAAAACTGTAGACCCACACAGGTACGTAATATAATTTCAAACGCATTTGTGTCAAAGATACAAATTCGGATTCCAACACGTGTTCAAATCATTTCTATTCGTATGTATTCAGCACACTCGTGACCGGTCGGTTCCATTAACAATTAGGCTTCAACACACTCATATGATAGAGACTAATGGTTATATATATATGTATCATTATTCTTGGGTTTAAGAGAGAAAGAGGGGGGGAAAAGAAGCCAAAAAGACTAACCTAAAAGAGTTGGTGAGATGTTATTGTCGCAGTGCACCTAGTGTGTCTGTGGAGCCCACGTGTACATTTAAAGTATCTGTATTGAACTGGGAGAGCTTGATGAGAGGAGTTTCCTATGTCATACGGTAGGTGGATTGAACCTTACACAGTTACCAGTTACGGTCATTGGTTATTAGAATGGTCCCCACCCTGAATTTTGAAGTGGATGATGCACCATTAAGAAAGAGCCCTCTGCACTTCTGAATTATGTACCAAGTACAGTAATTTTTAGCCATAAGTGGCTGAGTTTTCCGTTTTCCGTTTGATTTTAGCAAATTGCTAAAATCAACTCTAATTTTAGCAATTGAATTGCTAAAATTATTTGAAAAACTCAACCTGAATCTCACCCACACATTTCGTTTCGGGGGAGATCGGAGAAGAATTTCATGTTCCATGCCGTTTTTCTTACATAAATAAGGATCCATAAATATGAGAAAAACTTAGGAGCCGGACGTGTGCCACATGGCAGTACCCGTCGCGTATCTCGGTCTTCCAAAAGTGTTTTGGATGACCCAAATTTTAAAAAAAGAAAGAGGAGAGAGAGATAGGAGGGGAGAGAAGGGAAGGGTTGTGAGAAATCACTTTTGAATGAATGACCGAAATGCAAGTTCGGCACCACATGACACATGTGCTCCTACCCGCTCAGGACCAAGTTTTTCCCGAAAGGAAGAGAAGAACAAGTGCAGAACTGTAGCAGCTACCAGGTTAATTAATACGCATTAAATGAAATTTTCGGAAATGCAATGATTATAGTGTGACAAAAATTCACCGAATCCCCAAGTACTTTAGCTAAATTTAAAAGTCAAAATATTCCTGATCTCAATTTCCCAGGTAATCCTGGTGGTGGGGACCCTACTCCAAGTTTGGAGAAATTATGCGTTACTATTTGAAAGTTAGGCCACCCGGAAAAAACTTTACGGCCAACGGCGTATTCCAAAGTTCAACCAAAACTGCATTAGTGCAATCACTTTTCTTAAAGAGAAATTAAGTGGTTTAATACGAAATAAGTACCCTCCAGAACGGATTCAGAGGGTCTGCTGTCCGTGGAGGTTGGCAGGCCCTGCCAAACCCATCCGCGCCGTCCATTTCGCGCATCAACGGTTCGGATTGCATCAAACAATGGACAACTCGGATACACTTTGGAGAGGTGAGATTTGAGCCGTTGATGCGCGAAATAGACGGCGCAGATGAGGTTGACAGGCCCTGGCGACCCCCAAGGGGCAGCAGAGCCCCCCAATCCCTCCAGAACAATGAAGACCTAAAATTGGATACAATTTTTAATACAACCGAAAGCCCTTTATGTGGAGAGCGTTATAAATAACATTTGTATTAAAAAAAAAAAGAAGCCTCTGCAAGATAAATTATTAGGTATGGAACACAATCTAAAGCAATAAATAATTCCTAGAGGGAAGGCTTAATAAGTACATCATTCATCCCTCAAGTGCAGGCCCGGCCCTGGGCATTGGCCCAGTAGGCCCGGGTCTGGGGCCCCCAACATTTGGCCCAAAATAGGGGCCCCAACTAGATATATATCTGTGTTAGGATGTAATAAATAATTGAAGCAGCGCAACTACAACAATAGTAGTACGTGGCTTAGCGGAAAAGCTCCCCCTTCCAGGGATTAAGCCTAGGTTCGATTCTTACAAGAAGGCCTTTTTTTATGTTCCGTATGTTATTAGTTTGCTTTAACTTCTCTTCCTTTCTTTCTTTTTTTTTCTCTTGGCTTTTCCTTCTATTCCTTTTTTTTTCTTCCTCTTCCCATCAGATTTCCAGTGTAAAAGGTTAGAGGGGTTTCTTTTATTAAATGTATTTATAGTTTTTTTTTTTTGTGTGGTTTGGTTAAATTATTTAATTTTATATACCTCTTGACTAAAATAGTCGAAATAGATACTAAAATATTTCATATTTGGCAAATATCCACTTATTTTAACTTGGGTACACTCTTTTGGTAGAAAATATTGGTATTAATTAATTTAATTTTTCGAAAGGTTGTTTCATTAAGTTTCTAGCTTACATTACCTCGAACGTCTTTCAAATGTGCGATTAAGGATATCACTATTGTTCTAAGTTCAAAACTACCATATTATAAGAATTCAATTGTGAATATATACTTCCATTGCATCCATATTGTTTGTCAATTTTCTCAAAAATATTTGGTTGGTGTCATTATTAGGAAATAAATAAATAAATAACTTCGTGCGTATCCATTAAATGTTCATGTCAATTTGTCAATTTCAATTATTTTTTTATTGTTGCAATAACAATAAACAATTACGACTGAAAACTATATTTTATCAAACAGCACAAACTACAAAAACAAAAACAAAGTATAGAACAAAGTATCTATCATTTGAAGTTAATTTTGGTTCTCTAACTTTTGTCTTTTAGGAAAAACATAGGGCCCGATCTCACATTCTCGTCTGGGGCCACGAAAATCTCAGGGCCGGGCCTGCTCAAGTGTTCCCTATGACACCAAAAAAATATATATATTATGCATAATTTTTTAAATTTATTCGCACCGAATTAAAAATCTCATATGGAGGGAATAATTCTGTTTATTCATCTACAGTACAAAGTTTTTTCTATTTCTTCGTACCGAAATTTAATTTCCATGCATATTTTTGGGGACAGCATGCATGTTTAATTTCTTGTCAAGTACTTTAATTCAGTGCGAAGAAATTCATGCACGTATTTTGGGGACAGCATGCATGTTGTCCGATCTGGGCCGTCCGTGTTCGGCGATGGGCGGCTCGGATCACATCTTGCCCAAACACATCCGAACCGTCCGCAAATAAACAAACAAATCACCGATTGCCAGAAGACGACGGCCTAGATTGGGGACAACATGGATAAGGGACAACACCATCTCCCAATTCCTTTTTGTATGGAACAATTTTTCAGGGACGTTCGGAGTAATTCTGCTTAAGTACCTTCTTTCTCATCATTATTTCAGGAAAAAAATTACAAGGAGCCAGGAAAGGGGGACGGGGGAATTCGTCTTTCATTTTTCTCTTTGAGAATCATTCACAGACTTCTTTAAAAAAAAGTAATCAGAGAGGGAGAAAATAGAAGCTTACGCTGTTGCTGAAGAAATGAGAAATTCAGCCGACAACGTGCCAATATGCAATGGCTTCAAACTTTCAACTGCTCTCTGATCCAGATCACTGCAAAAGATAGACAAAGGGGAAGAACATAAGAAAGTTAAAGAAGGAACCAACGCACAAATTCAAACTCTGATTCAAAGGATTTACCTTTCGATTTCTTCCACCCTTTTTTCCTTAACACTCTTCATCGGAAGAACTTTTGATTAAGACAACACCGACGAATATAACGTCAAAAAGTACCGAAGGGAAAAGACAGAAAGATTATCCATAACAAACATTATAGTACTAAGATTTATTGTCTATTCTCACTGTTTTATTGATCGTATTTTAGTAGATGACACCCTTACAGAAAAAAGAGAAGGGATGATTACCGATCCAAAAGTTACACTACCATATAGTAATACTGCGTATATGATTATCTGATACGAAAAAAGGAAAGAAAAACCAAAATTTCAAGTTTTGTCTTCGATGATCGATGCTAAACCAGTCACAATCTTAATTCCAAAGCGTGAGCTCTTCGGTCTGATCGTCTCTGGTGGTTCCCATTTCCTCACCACCACCATCTCTTCTTCACCAGAACTCTCAGATAAAGTAAATAACGTCTCATCACAATCGGTCTCAACTGGAGACAATACTCTCTCTTTGGGAAAAACTTTCGTGGCAATCAGAGGTTCGTTCTTTTCGGTTTTGAGATCAGATTCGGAGGTGGTAGTGTTAACAAGTGTAGTTGGTTTGGTTCGAGTGAAGGGGGAGAGCCATTTGGATTTGACGTACTCGGCTTTTCTCCACGGTGGGAAGTGCATTCCTTTCTTCTTCAGACTCTGCTTCGCCGCCTCTGAAACGAGGGTTATGATCCTTTGGAGACGATCAGCTCTGCCAACGAATATGCAGGGCAAAATATGTAGGATTGCTTTGTAGGACTTAGTCGATCGAGCGATTTCGAACTCTGATCTGAAATCAATGTCAATTATCAACCGCTCTCCTTCTACCATCACGTCCACATAGGCATACCCCCCTGTACCAAACACTTGCTTTTAGGTTTAAGAAACTTCACTTGTACACATAATTTTGAAACTGCGCGACCGATTTGTGTGTTTCCCACAGCAATTCTCTCAGAAAAAAAATCAGCTTGACCGGAGAATAATGAAAAATGCTTGCTACATCACTAATTTCTATCAACAACTTCATTTAACATATAGTTGATCATTGATTAAATTCCATAATCAACGATCAAACTGGGAATCCCTACATCAATCACTATAATTTGCTTATTCCTGAAAAAATTTATCGTCTAAACGTAGCGAATCCTCATTCCAAATTGTTTCTATTTAAAACTAGGCATGTTGTGGATAAAAATAGTACTCCTCCGTCCCAATTTAAATGCTTCCTACGGTTATGCGTGTTTTTTTAAAACTATTATAATTTTCATTCTATAATGTATTTTATATGTAATATGAATCTTGATAGATCTCAATTAGTTCTATTAGACAATTTTTTAAAAAACTTTGAAAACCTTACCAATAAAAAGATATAGACGTTTGAAAATGGCACGGATATACGTAGGGAGCATTTAAAATGGGACGGAGGGAGTAATATTTAGCAGCACTAAAATAAAGTGATACATAGAGAGAGAGGGGTACCGGCGGGATAGGAGGGGGATTTTTCCCAGCGTGATTTGCAGATTGAAGCGTCGTATCCCAGACCTAAAAGGCCATCTACAACGATCTTTCTGCAATTATCATCCTTTCGCTTCGAGATCTTGTTGTTCTCGACAATTTCCGAAATGTCTGCCAACAGGTTTCTCTCACGAGCACTTGCACAAGGGACCAAATCCTGCTAATAAACGGAATTTTCCGCAACACAGAAAATTCAACCACGAAACATTCGGAAATGTAGAAACAAAATACTATATCTGTAATTTTGAATTCATTTAACCAAAAATATACCTTCAGAGTTTCGCATGCATCGCCAAACGAGTCCAACTCGTCGTCGGTACTATCACTGCAGTTTCCGTTGAAGCAATTGCATCTGTTCCGACTACACCTCACCGTCGCCGTTTGTTTATCTTCGTCTTCAATGAAACTCTGCACCATATTTGCCAAGCAAACAGAACTTGGCTCGAAATCGTTCTTGCAATGTCCTACTTCCTCGACGCCGGCGATCTTCTCCGCCGTTGATATCCTCACGAACTGCCGCTCAAAGAGGCGTTTGAGTCGCGATTTCACCACGGGCTTCGTTGATTCGTGGCGAGTCGGATCTTCTAGAAAGTTGAGATCGATCGGTTGAATCTTCATCGGGAAAGGCATGATGACTAGAGTGATTCAAAGCAAGAACGCTACTAGTACTTGTGGAGGCTTGTACCAAACTTTAAGCTCCATTTCCAGTCCTCAACGCTAGCTTCAACTTAAACGCAAAATGTAGGAGAACAATTGCGATACTGATTTCTAATTCCAAAGCGTCCTCTGCGTTTTCAAATCCACAAATTTGACTCATTAAAACTGTATTTAACCAAGGGGAACACAGAAAGAGGATTAGAAAGCTTGCTGATTCCGATGAATGATGAAAATCAGTGATTAAATTGGTGAGTAATCCCGATGAATCGATCAAACTCAGTGATTAAATATGTGAATACAGATGCATACATTGTGTTAGGATCAGCAAACAGAATCGACACAGAAACCGATCATTTTGGGAAATCAATGTATCTACCAAAATTCGAGAGGCTTAATTAAGCTAAAAAGACTAAAACCGATACCTTTATCTCTCTGATTATTTGTAGTATTATAGTCGTAGTTTGCTTCCGATTTGCGAGATAAAGCTTGGAATAACTTCAAAACTCTTCTACGTTAAATGTTCGCTTTTGCTTAGGGTTTCACAGATACGGCTAGAGCTCGCCAAGTTCAAAGCGGCAAGGAAACGCTACGTCAGCAAACGACGGACGGAGAGTCCATTCGCCGGCGAGGTACTCGAATTTCCTGGTGGTCTGAGAAGAATGTTCTAGAGAGAGAGAGAGAGAGAGAAGGAGAGAGAGATTTCGGTGGTTTTTGGATTTCCGAGGGGCCTTGGGAGCGGTCCAGGGGTTTTTGGCGTTTTAAATGAAATGCTGAGTAATGCTGAGTAGGACTGTGGTGCCACTATGGCTTCCGACGTGGCAGTGTAGTTCTAATCCGTTCTTGGGATACGTGTCAGCGGATGAAGCGGGTTGAGCTCGTGGCATTTGCCACACATCACCGCCTAGGGGACAGGCCTGGCCTAATACGGCTTAGGGGTCTTTGGCTAAAAAAAAAAAGAGTTTGGTTTTCTTTTTTTTGTCTTTATTAATTTATTTTTTTTGAATATTTTAGTTTTACGTCGTTTTTTGTGGTTTCTTAGTTCGTCTCAGGGGGTGTTCTACTAACAAAAAACTGTTTTTTCCAAAAATCAAGACAGGTCAATCTCTCACAACACATCACATAAAAAACCGTGAAAATCCAATTTTTTCAAAAAAACTGAGTTAGTGGAACACCACCTCAATGAGAGCAATCTAAAAAGTTTAAAATTATTGACCAAACTTAAAGTTTTGGGAATAAAGACAAAAAAATAATCCAAAATTGTGGTTTTTTGAATTATTTTTTGTCTTTATTCACAAAACTTTGAGTTTGGTCAATAATTTTATATTTTTGAGATTCCTCTCATCGAAACGACTCAATAAACCACAAATAATCGATGTAAAACTAACAAATTCAAAAAAAAATTGAATAAGAACAAACAAAAAAACCAAACTGTTTTTTACTTTTTTTTAGCCAAATGACTCCTTAACCAAACTGTCTCAATTTTTTTCCCCAAGATTGTATACATCAATTGGGATAGAAACAGGGGAATACTGGCAAAATAAACTAAATGGTTTGTTTTTTTATTTTTATTTAAAAAAATTTACATTTGTTTATTTTGCGTTGAATTTTTGTGAATTATTTAATCGTCTCGACGAGAAAAATCTAAATAGTAAAAAATTATAAAGTAAACTAAAATTTTTGTGGATAAAGACAAAAATAATCCTATAATCCACAAAAATTTGGATTATTTTTGTCATAGTGAACTTTTTAATTTTTTTTAAAATTTTTAGATTTCTCTCATTGTGATGAATCAATAATCTATTTAAAAAAAAAATGGTGCAAAACTAATAAATGCAATTTTTTTTAATAAAGACAAATTTATTTTATTTTTAACCAAAACGTAACTACGTAAGTTAGCAAACTCTAGACCTTCCCTCTATAACCGTGGGATATAACCAGATTGGCTAAATGTCACATCTTTCCTTCTCGAATTGGCAAAGGGAACATTCATGCTCTCATAATTTGGAAATGTCATGTAATACCCGTCACGGATAAATAGTGTCTAGATTTTAATTCGTAGTTTGGAGTAATTATGAGTTTAGGGCTTAAAGTTAATTGAAATAAAAGTTTGAGGGGTTTAGTATAATTAGGGAAGATACAAAATAATATCTACGTTAGTTTTTGTTCCCCTTGTTCTGATCTTGAACTTCAGAGAGAGAGAGAGAGAGAGAGAAGAAGAAGAAGAAGAAGAAGAAGAAGAAGAAGAAGAAGAAGGGGAAAAATTAGGGGAAACTCTTGATTAGTCTTGCTACTAGTGGAAATTGGTAAGTTATGTACTTCAATCCCTTAATTTGTTGTTGATTGCATGCCCTAGATGGGTTATTTTCAGTTGGTTTAAGGCTTTGGGTTCAGTTCTTGGAGCTTTAGAACTCTTGAGTTCGTGGGTTTTGGTTATAACCCACTGATTGGGTTTATAAATCTGGGTTCAGACCTGTTTTCACGAATTTATTTCGGGTTCTTAAATGGCTTGTTAATTTGTGTTATTTTTACAGTGGATTCGTCCATGAGTCTATTGTGTTGTGTAAAAATTTCAGAGCTTAATTCGAAGTACAGAAAATATGAAAAATGTTTTACCGAGCTGCTGTCGTAGAATTCGCAGTGCAGGCAGCACTGTCGCGTCTTACGGGAAGGGCCATAACTTTGCGTAGGAAGCTTGGATTATCAATCCGTCTCTTGATTATGAAACTAGACTCGCATACCTTCGATAATATGTATGGATTGTGCTTTAGTTCCTGCCAGGTTATAGCAGTTTTTGATTCAAAGTTGATGCTTTTGCTGAACCTGCAGATTCATGTTTCTTTTTGTGTAACTTCAAATAGGCATATCTTGGTCATCCGGGCTCCGATTAGAGCAAATTTTATATCGATATTGATGTACTGAAAGTCTTCTTTCTATTGGTGGTGGTCTCATGTCCTAATTCAGAACCCGTAAGAAATGATAGTCCGGATACGATGGGCTAGTTATTAGATTTCATACCGGTTTTGGAGTGTTGTTGTGTTTTGACTTGTCTTAAGTTGTGATGACCTTATAAGTTGCTTATGTTACATTGTTATCTCTTTGATTATATGTGAGACTTATGTCGAAGCTCATGGACTGATATTAGTTGATTTGTGGCTAGGTAAAGAGCCGGTTGTTCGGGAGGTGCCAAAACCATAGTTTGGCATACTTCGGTCGATTCACAGGTGAGTGTGTTTGATATGTTTAACTTCAATGAGATGTGGTTGTGGTGGTGTTTGTGTATCATGCTAATTGAGGATTTAGCTTTTGATATGCATATTTGTGTGAAAGATGGTATCCGTGAATGGGCTGTGGATTGGGTTACACCGCGAGTACGTTGTGCCGCCTAATTACCGGTGACAACGAGCGGGGTGTGCTCCCACAGTGACCTAGGGTACATAGGATGTGACAGACGTGTCACTGCATGTGTTGTGATTATAAACTTGTAGTTGATTGATTGAGTACTTCAGCTATGTATTATTGAATTTATTCTATATCTCACACACTCCTGGTTTTCCTTTGATTGCCAGATAGCAGGTGGTTTTTGGGTCGGTCCACTACCGATGGTCGTGTTGGAGTCTCTTTTTGGGCTGGCCTCGAGTGATGTAGCTAGCCAAGTTGGTTTGCTCATGGTTGGGCTAGTAGTGGTCTGTTTTGAGTTGTGTTAATAAAACTTTGAGAACTTGAACTACATGTTATGTAATTAAGTTGTCGGTTGTTTGATGTTTAAGTTTGTGGTTTGATTTATACACTTGTATATATATGTTAGAAGTCTTCCGCTGTGTTTTTATTCTGAGATTTTTGAGCAGGTGTTCTTTGGTTTTGTGTTGGAATGCCACGTGGCCGCGCCGACACGGGCCCACACGGGTGCCGTTTCGGGACGGGGCGTGACATGTCAGGTTGCTCACGATAAAAGTCACAAAAGTACTACTTTCTCCGTCCCGCATAGGTGGTTTGATATTTTATTTTGGGATGGCCAAGAAAAATTGTTGATTTTAAAAAGTTTTTTAAAAACAGTGCAATATTTTAATTTTACCCCTTCTTTTTAAATTTTACCGTCTTTTCTTCTTACATTAACTGTGTTAGGATTTTACTCCAATAAACATCTATTCTTTATACGATTAAAATACTTCGGGAAAAAATTAGAGAAACATTTTTATTTCGAACCCTGTTAGTAAACCTCTATAAATACAGAAAAATGTTCATTTCGAGTTGCATTTTGTGTTTAACATTAGTATTATTCACTCAATATTTAATTACTTGATCAAACTATTTTTATATTCGCGTAAAGAAAAATACTCCCTCTGTCCCATTTTAAATGTTCTCTATTAATATCCGTGTCATTTTCAAACGTCTATATCTTTTTATTGGTAATGTTTTCAAAGTTTTTAATTTTTTTGTCTAATAAACTAATTGAGATCTATCAAATAAGATCCATATTGCACATAAAATACATTGTAGAATGAAAATTACAAGAATTTAAAAAAAAACACGCATAACTGTAGGGAACAATTAAACTGAGACGGAGGGAGTTACAAGTTTGGCCCGATGACCACAATTCAAGTTGTCCCAAATTTACCATCACCACCAGTGAACTCTAGAAATACTAAAATAATTGTTAGATTTAAAAAAAAATTGAATTTAATGATAGACAATCTCAAATAAAGTGGATTATAGACTGTGTACTCATGTTTTTTGAAAGAATAAAAATAGAAGAAACGGGAACTCGCATGTTCAACAGGTGAATGAGTGGATTTTCTCTTTCCAAACGAATCGTTTTCTTTTTACTTTTCTTTTAGGCTGTTGATTCTTTTCGCAATTCCTGTAAAACCTTTCCTGTAAAAATATAGGGGCGGAGAAACTTAACGGGCCGTTTGGATGGCGTACTGAGTTTAGAGGGATTAAATAGTCAGGGATGATAAAATAGTCGGGGTGATTAAATAAGAATGGGGGACCCACATTGATGTGATAGTTAAGAATGGGGGATTAAATAGCCCATAGTTTGGATGATGGATTAAAAAAGAGGGACAAGGAGGATGGATGATGTAAAAAACCGTTAAATGACATATTTGCCCTTGTATATTACATTACAAATTAAATCAATTGAATCAATTAATAAATGTTTCACAAATTTCACATGAAGTAAAAGGGTTAAATTTTTAAAATATTACTATGTTTTATTTGTCCAAAACCACTTTGAAAACCACGGGCACAAAACCATGTACTTTAAAAAAATCCCAAAACCAAATATCTTTTCATTCCATCTTCTTCCTTTCTGGAGAAACCTGTGTGGCAGACCACTGCCAAACCCAAAACCCATCCCAAAACCGTAACTCTCTCTCTCTCTCACCACCATCGTGCACCAGACCACCACAACCAAAATAGAGATCTAGCTTTTTTGCGATTAGCAATCCCCATTCTATGGTAATCTCTCTCTCTCTTGTAGTTTTTGTTTCAAGTACTTTGGACAATTTTTTATTTTTGTATTTGTTGAGATTGGAAACACAGTTGGAAGAGGAGGCGGGATCTGGGGTTGGTTGAGGGTAGAAACGTAAAAACTTCAGCCTCATCCACCCTGACTATTTATAAGTACCCTCCCCCTACTTATAAATAGTCAGGCTTTGCCCTGACTATTTTGAGAAGAGGGATGACTTAATCTGGGGAAGAAAAGGCAGCCAAACACGATTTCTCAGGGGGAAGAAAGATATGGAGAAGGAGGATGATTTAGTCAGGGCCTCAGTACTGCATCCAAACGGGGCGTAAGCGTTTTTTAAAACATAACAAGCATCCAAAAAGTGTTCGATCTTAACTTATTTATAAGACGAATCGATTTCAAAAGAGCTTTAATCAAGCAAAGCACCAGTCAATCTCGAGTAGTTATTTGTTGTACACTATACTACAAACGAGCCGAGTAGTAGTTTGCTCAAGTTTGTTTTGAACCTTAACTAGCTTTAAAAAAAAATGTTTAAGCTTGGTTTGTTTATGAACCAAACTGATCATGAACAAACTTTTACAAATAAACACGAGTAGCTTTGTTTGTTTAGCGGTCCTAAAAGTAAAGGAGGTTACAATAATTTTTGAAACCCAAGGGGTGGTCAGTGAAATTGTCCAGTAATCTCAGTGGAGGTTAGTGTAATTTCCCTGAGGTAAATCAAAATGAGTTTTCATCTTTGGTTTTTCCAAACCCCGCGAGTCTTGTTTCCCTTCTATTGACACTTGCCAGTATTTCACGCTAACGTGGTAAAGATATTACAAACTGTAGATTAATTTTTTAATGTCTGAACCAGTTTGCACACACCTCTTCTAATTCCAGGACCTTAAGGCCTCGTTTGATTCGGGTATTAAAAGGCTGGGATAGGATAGCATGCCTCTAATCCCGCACTATCCCACGTTTGATTCCCAAAAAACTGTTGGGATTACTAATCCCGGCACTAATTTAATACCTATATGGGGGGTATTAATTTATCCCATGGGGGGGGTGGGATTGTTAGTCCCGGATAAAACAACGCGGAAGGGAAAGTCTACCAAATTGCAAAAATGCCATTCTGAAACCCTCATCGTCTCTTCTCTTCTCCTCTGTCACGCTTCTCTCTCTCTCTCTCTCTCTCAAGTTCCCACCAGAGCTCCTTTGAGATCAATTCCCCCGAGATCGAACCAGTTACTTCGTTGTTACACAGAAGACTCGAAGTATTTTCTCTCGAAGGCGATTTTCGATTCTGTCGAAGGTGATTTCAATCTCGCCTTTTTCTGATCTCTATGATTGCTCTCTGATTCTTCATATTAGAAACTGGGTTTTGTTGGAGACTATGAAGAATCACTGGGTTTTGATTTTTCATAAATTTTATTGGAAACTGAAATTAATCCCAAAGGTGAATGAATCTGGATATACTGGGTTTCTCTCGAAGGTGAATGAATCTGGATATACAGTATACTCCTTGTCCTGCCATGTCAATTGTTTATGATTCACTCTCTATTTCCTCTTTTCTTTCCGCATCGCACTATCGCAGAAGAAGTGGAGGTCATCAAGTTGTAATTTTAAATTGTTTGTATTGTGAAATCAGTGCGAAATTTCTGTGATGCTCTGGGCAAGTGTTTGATCTTTCTTGGGTTTTCGGATTCGATCAACTTGAAGGTTCTTCTGTGTCGATCTTGACTTCACTGGTTTGAGAGATTGAGAGAGAGTCCTAAAATTAATCCCAAATTTTAGTTTGGGGAACCAAACATGGAATTGACCGAAACACGGGATATACCGATGTTAATCCTACACGAATCAAACAAAGGATTGAGTGAGATTCAGTACTAAATTAGTCCCAGGACAAATAATCCCGGACTATTAATCCCAGGACTACCAATCCCACCTATTTTAGTCCGCGAATCAAACGAGGCCTAAAGTTAACGACTGGACAAAACTCTAGTGGCCGTAAAATTTGGAATGTTTAGCCTCCGTGGTAATGGTACATGTGATATCAATTGGTTCGAGTCTTTTTTCCCTGTCCAACTTATGAAATCTGCCTGAATCGAGGTTTAAAATATTCTTGTTGTATTTGGATTTTCCTTTAAAAAAAAAAAGCATGTTGAGGATCCTTCACCGTGAGAGTGGTGGAAACACATACCAGATCACAAACACCCTCAAAATAGAGCACGAGTGAAAATCACGATACTTGTCACGCGGTGTTACAGTTATTCTCCTCACACACACATTTCCTTGATTGGGCCATAAATTTTAGGGGATTACAACCAGTCTCCTTTATAAGCTTCCATGTACTAAAAGCATTTTAAACTTAATAATAACACCACCACTTATCGTAATGAGTTGTTACTATTGTTACTACTATAATAAATGTGTATGTTTTGGACTGTCTCGCCAAGTCTAAACAGTCCAAAACTTGAACGTGAGAGGATATAAACCTAAATTAAATACTTTTGCATCACCTATATGGGACCTGAATTTCTTGAGAGGGAGAGAAAAAAAATCAAGGGTGTTCTTTCCAATCAAGTGGAGTAGATCAAACAATGAGTACATATTTGGACCCATTGATTCTGTTTTCAAATCTATAGTGGTGGATGAAGCCTAGGGCCGGTTACATCTCCCGAGACAACCAAAGAGTCTCATTCCAGGTACAATGAACCAGGACGAAATGGTTCAAGAGTCTAGTGGTTATAGCTAGTTTTAAGACCCCTCATGATATGAGATTTGGCAGAATTCAATCTCTATATTCATTCCGGCAGTTTCGGAATTGAATTCTTTGTCGACAGCTCTAGCCTTCTTGGAGCTTATATTATTGGCAATCCCAAATTGGTTTGGATGCCAGAAATTCGTGTTACACTCTATACTTCCAGAAACTAGATTTTGTGCGCTTTGTTTTGTATCAACGGTTTTAGATTTCGTGTTCCACTAACAAAAAACTGTTTTTTTCCAAACACCGAGACATGTCATTCTCTCACAACACATTACATAAAAAACCGTGAAAAATTAGTTTTAAAAAAAAAAAGGGTTAGTGGAACACCCCGCCGTAATTTTCCCTACAAGATCCAATAGTTAACTGCAAGGTTTCTAGCATCTCTCCCCTCTCTTAAAAATTATTTAGTGCCCCTTTCTGTTACAAATTCAGAAGCACTTTCCCAAATCCGGGGGAAAAATTATACCTTGCTTTAAGAGCATAATTCATATCAATATCAGAACGTGTTTTTTTTTTTTAACAGCGAATATCAAAACATTTTGCTTCTTCTTTTGTTAATAAGGTGCATTAACTACCCAAGTGATTGGCTTGGTAAGTATTTGTTAATGATAGGGCTTCAATTTCCATAGCGGCTTGATGGAGCTAAATATACTCTTTCGCGCTTATAGCACGCAGTGGGAGACATTAGTTTCGGGCTCGACATACAGATAAATTTCTCGTTGATATGCACCAATCACGTTTTCAACAAGGTGCTCTCAACATAGTGAACAACTTCTCCATACATTTGCTCAACGTACGTAAAAAAATTTCTCCATACCTTTGAGTGGTACCTAGCCACCTAGGTGACATTACATAAACCTATAGGTGGCCGACCAAGAAAGAGAAAGATGTAAATAGAGATGATCTTGGAAACTTAGGCATTCTGAGTTCAAAACTTGAG
Source organism: Vaccinium myrtillus (assembly GCA_016920895.1). Lineage (NCBI taxonomy): Eukaryota > Viridiplantae > Streptophyta > Magnoliopsida > Ericales > Ericaceae > Vaccinium > Vaccinium myrtillus. The sequence goes on along the minus strand of JADGMU010000123.1, from coordinate 7,237 downwards.
AACTTCATACATACATGGTTAGGCCTCTTGTGAATTTCCTAATTCCGACGTGAATGATTTACCTTTGACTGTACCGAAAAAAAGATTCAGTCAAAGTGCGAGCTAACTTGGATAATCCTAGCCGCCAAACCCAAAAAAGAAGAAGAAGAAAGAAACAAAGATGCAGCTAACCATCAGGGACGTGACACCAACTTCATTGAGAAGAGAAATATTTCAATCCCGTCGGTTTATTTGGCCATCCATTCGTGTTTTGAACGATCCAAATCTGTTGTGGTAAATTTATCTCTCAAAATTATAAAAATGCCATTGAACAACCTCCGACCATGTAAAACACGGATTCACGACACCGAAATTTTTTTCCATTGAGAGGGACCCTTTTGTTAGGCTACGTACCCGCTAAACACGAGTAGCCTTCTTTTTAAGGAAATAATCTGTAGTTATAGCACCCACGGGAAAGAAATTTGTAGATGGATCCACAGATTTTGAGTGTGACGGCAACTGGTATAGTGGTATGGGACTATGGGGGAAGGTTTCTCAAAATTCCTTTTCCTCATTATCACCCTCAGAATAAAAGGTGACAGCATCAGACCAGCAGTGCGACTCTATGGGTTCAAAAGTAGACAATCACATAGGCCGAGGGTTATTCCGGTTGGTTTGATGGATTTACTTTCTAAACAATTGATTAAGACAGAGCTGACCCAAGATATTTAGGGGCCCTAGGCCCAATCGTCACGTGGTACCCTGTGTATTTTTACAACTTAACAACAATAGTGGAATAATTTGTCTCTATAATTATTTAAATCCATATTGAATCTTAAAAATGCTTTGGTTCCAGTAGCATCGAAATCTCTTTTAGTTTTCTTTGGCACATGTTCAATATATGGTAGCTCTAAATTCTTACACTGTAATATTTTTTCAGAGAAAGTGTTAGAACAAGATTTGGTAATTAGGAGTAATCATTACTCCCTCCGTTCCTAAAAAAGAGCCCCACTTTCTCTCTCTTGCCATTTTTCAAATAAAAAAATGAAGTACTTCCGTGTATCATTTTTTGAATTTTTTTGCACCGAAGAAATTCAAAAAATGATACTTCATCTTTTGATTTGAAAAACGACACGACTTTTGTAGTGGACTATTATTTTGGAACGGGGGGAGTATTAATATTGGGCCTTTTTATTTTTTTATTCGGCAAAAAGACCCCACTCAAGTCTAATATCAACAATTATGACAGTGCTCCTAATTTTTTAAATTTATTTTTGGGATGCCCTAGGCCCAGCCGGCCATGGATCTGGATTTGATTTTTGGAGTCAAACTGCAAGAAAATAATTTTTTGTAAATCCCCTAGTCCTAGCGCGAATGATCTGTTTTTGACTGAAACAAGGAGAAAATTAATTGAGGTACGAATAAACTGGCCCGAACACCACCCTAAACTACAAAATTAGATAGGGACATTTACCATCAGGTCACCATTGGATCCCATAATTACCATCAGGTCAAGCCCAACTCTGAAAAATTCTCATCAACTCCCCAACCCGTATAAAAATGCCTAAGGCCTCCTTTGGGTGAATTGAAAAAACTGGTTTTTTGGTTTTTTTGGTTTTGTCCTTATTCAAATTTTTTTTGCATTTGTTAGTTTTCGGTCGATTTGTTGTGGTTTCTTGGCTCCTCTCTACGAGAGAAATCTAAAAAGTATAAAATTATTAGTCAAACTTAAAGTTTTGTGAATAAAGACGAAAAATAAACCACAATGGTTTTTTTACCCAAAGGAGGCCTAAATCATAGGGTACCCTATGAAAGTGCCTAAAATCCTAGGGTACCCTATGAAATTGTCTAAACCCTATAATAGAAAAGTGCACCCTAAACCTAAACTCTAGGGTACCCCACGACTAGGGTACTCTTATGACTAGGGTACCCTATGAAAGTGCCTAAAATCCTAGGGTACCCTATGAAAGTGCCTAAAATCCTAGGGTACCCCACGACTAGGGTACCCTACGATTAGGGTATCCTATGAAAGTGCCTAAAATCCTAGGGTATCCTACGTAAGTGGTACTCCATGAAAGTCCTAAAATCCTAAACAGACATGAAAGTGTCTAAACCACTAAAACCCTATAATAGGAAAGTGCACCATAAACCAAAACTCTAGGGTACCCCTACACTGGTAGGGACTTACTCTGGCAAGTCTACCCTATGAAAATGCCTAAAATCCTAGGGTATTCTATGAAAGTGCCTAAACCACTAAAACCCTATAATAGGAAAGTGCACCCTAAACCTAAACTCCAAAAAAGAGTGACTTACCTTAGTGGTAATTAAAAAAAATGACTTACCTTATTGGTAATTAGACATCTCTTTTCTAGACCTAGAGGTAATAATCCCAATTAGATATCAAATATTTCTCTGTTTAGAGGGGAAAGGTGGTTTTACGGTGCACATGTAAACTTTGGTTGGCCAATAAGCATTGATTGCCTTTCTTTTGTCTTTTGAAATGCACAAAGCTAAGCTATATGGTCATTTTTCTTTTGAACAAGCAGGAGACAAAAATCTCTCTCTCTCTCTCTCTCTCTCCCTCCCTCTCCAAATAAGTCCACACAAAGCTCGACACATATGTGAGTGGCTATTTTTTACTTTTTCCTTTATTGTTTTACCACATTTATTAAATGTTGCGTCTTCTAAACTAAAGACGATCGTATTCGGCCTAAAAGAGCAAAAGTGAACTGGGTGTATTGGTTTTGATAAAATATAAAGTTGGGTTTGCTTTATGTGATTTAGTAAAATGTCACATTAATAAGTGGTGCAAGAAAAGTATAGAAAATGATATCGCAAGGCCTTTGGTCCCCATCCAAGCCGGAACCGGATCCTGTGTCCTATCAACTCTGTCCGATTTCTCTGTCTTACCCATTTGCACTGTTCATCAATGAAATCAACAACTCAAATTCACAGATAAACATGGACGACTCAGATTTGTTCGGAGGTAAGATGGCATCCGAGCCGTTAATTGCTCGGATGATCCGTGTAAATGAGTGAGACAGGAAGATCGGACAGAGTTGAGTGGGACAGAGAATCTTCTATCATCCAAGCTCATCTTCTTTTGACTAAAGGGCCATGGGGCAATCCATCTGTTTCCTTTTGACGTTTCTTTGGTTATAGCATCAATATCAGCAAAATTAAAGTAGAGAGCAAATTCCTCCAAAACCTCAAAAACCAGTCTCACCAAACGAACTCACCAATTTGAAGTTTTTCTTAACTTTGCTACAGTAACTTAACAAATCTGGTGACTTACTGTTCACTCGCCAAAAGAGGATGAGGGAGGGAAGAGTAAAAGTTTGAATAGAAAGTCTGATTCTGTGAGTTTTTTGATAAAGTGACTTGCTAAAGTTTGAATAAAGAGTCTGATTTTGTGAATTTTTTGAAAAGTGACTTGCTAAATTATAAAATGTGTTTTTAATAGGGGTGTCAACAGTCCGGTTTGGTGCGGTTTGGTATGAATCCGATGACCGAACCAAAAGTCTACGGTCCAATGTAAGGCAATCCGTGTCCAAACCAAAAGTCTACGGTCCGGTTCCGAAACAATCAAAAAAATCACGGTTCGGTTCACGGTTTATCCACGGATTATTACATTTCACAAAATAAAAAAACATATTCCACATTCACATTCACATTCTCAATGTTACTTTTGGAACCCATTCCCATTCCCACAAAAACCTTCGCGCTCAACAAACCAAAAAGGTAATTCATCCATGAGACAAATCCTAGCCAAAGCATCTCTACAAGCCTTCTGGTTAAATTTCCAAAGCCCAAGTCCATTTTCAGATTCTCTTTTTTTTTTAAGTCCATTTTCAGATTCTCCTTTTAAAAAAAAGAAAAGAAAAAGGAGAATCTGAAAATGGACTTGGGCTTTCAGATTCTCCTTTTACTTGAACAAATGATGCTAGTGTTTTTTGTCTCTTAAGTTTCCGATTCTCTGGATTTTTAGGCAGTTTACCTTGTTTTTCTTCAAGGTACTAGTCCTATTCCCACTCAACCATTTATATATATAAGAATAATATGTTAAATTATAATTCTTATCCCAATGTTTTATATATATTTATTTATTTATTTTAATTGATTAAATTCTCATTCAAGAGAGTACCAGTAGCAGTAGTAAAAAAATGCAGAAACAACATAATATAAAGTGAGTAAACAAAAGTCTTCACCACAACCAGTCCCGAGTCCGGGAGTACCTAATATACGTGCAAGCAAAATTACAATTGTTAATTACAGTTTGCACCTTTACTTTTCAGTTATACCACATTCACCTATTTAGGGTATAAAATTAAGAATAATTTGTTTAATTATAATTCTTATCCCAATATTGTATATATAAATATATATTTTTTTATTGATTAAATTCTCACGGTCCGGTTCGGTTTATCCACGGTTCTTTTCTGAAAATCCATGGACCGAACCGCGAAGCACGGTTTTTCAATTTTTCAATCCGTGTCCGGACCATTAATCCACGGACCCAATCCAAAACCTACGGTTCGGTTCGGATTCACGGTTCACGGTTTTTTTTTTTTTTACAGCCCTAGTAACTAGTTTCAGTTTATGGTGTAAAGTTGCAGTTCAAAATCTACGGAGTAAAATTTTAATTCTCGTTGAGTCATTTTATTAAGCGTAACTAGCATTATCTATAATAAAAAAAAAAAGTAACCAGCATTAGTTTATGGTGAAAAGATCGGTGACGAACCACCCGGTTACGAAGTGGAGACATGGTGGAGGAGCGCTGGAGGAAGAAAATGACAGAGGAGATCGATTGTATGGTGGCTGGTGGTGAGGATGGGGGTGGAAAAAACGATCTTAGATGATCCAAAGATCAAGAGAGATAAAAAAACACAAAAAGATTTTGAAATCAAGACAAAAAATTACTTAGTTACTATACGACATACTCCCGAAATCAATAGAGACGAGATCGAGACGTGAGGTTTTGTACTTGAGTTTCACTAAAGTGTTTATACTCATAATTATGTATACGAAGTCTTGGAGTTAAAGTTTACGGAGAAGCGTAGAATGCGTCAACGCGCATGACTATAAAAGCTTAATCGGGATGGTTTGTAAACACTTGTGCATTATTAATTTGTTGTTGGTTTTGTCCAATTAATCAACAAGGTGCTAGATCATTAAGAAGAAGATTTTTTTTATTTTTTTACATTGAGTGAAAATTGAAAGGTAATGGAATTAGTGGGGAATGACCGCACAAAAGAGGAGGTTGATACTTCATCCTTTAATTGCCAGTCCATCAAATGAAAGGTTTTTTCACTTTCATCATGATACCAAGCCACTTAAAGCTGGATTAGCTTAACATTTACGCATTTGGTTTTCATCATTCACCCTTTGCAAAATATTTGTAAAAAAAATAATACGTAAATTATAATTTTCCTGAGAATTAACGATATTGCAAAATATACTTTACCCTCATGAAATAGAGATGATTAAATTATTAGTTTTTCTGGAATTAATGATAGAGCACATTAAGGATAAGCTCATCTCCACGTCCCATCCATCCACTCCCTATAATATCCTATTTGTGCTCTTTAGAGCCAAAAATCATGATCGAACGGTGCATCTCGCGGAACCCGAAACGAAAAAATATTTGTGCAAGAAATTAGTTTGATGAGATATCACTAGGTATGTGATTAAGTTGTAGTATTTTTCAGTCGGTAAATTGATGATGAACTTAAACCGCTGAATTTACATACCGAATCATTATTATTTATTCGTATACATATGTCTAGTGTTATCCAATCAAATTCATTTTTATTAAGACATGTTCTTATTTTTTTGTGAGTTTTGTGCGATGAACAGTTCAATTTATGATGATGATCATAAATCCAGAGCGAGTCTCGAAAATGAGAATTTAGTTTTGTTTTGGCTTACTAAGTCATCTGACTTATTTTTCGTCTTTATTTGATTTTTTTTGCGTTTTTTAGTTTTCCATTAACTTTTGTGCATTATTGATTTATCTCGAAAAAGGGAATTAAAGAAGTAAAAAAATTATGATCGAAACTTAATTTTTTTTAAATAAAGACAAAAATATGTCAAAAGAAGACAGATTTTTACATTTTTTTTCGATTTTATTCAAAAAATTGAGAGTTTTATTCATTATTTTTACTTTTTTGGATTTATCTCGTCGAGACAAACTAATGACATACAAAAATTTGATGCAAAAATAAAAAATGCGAAAAAAAATCAAGTAAAGACAAAAAATAAGTCAAAATGACCTATTAGGTCAAAAGAGTTTTTAGATGGGTTCCTCCCTCACTTCGTAGTTCGTGGGCAGGAGAGGTAAACTATCTTGCTCATGCGTTGGACTGTTCTTTTTCCACGGGCTGGGCTCGAGCCTCATTAACAACCCAACAAGTTCACTGGTTCTTGAGTGAAAAATTGAGTCAAAATTTTGAAATCCGAAAAAAGCCTTTCTCCCACCCAATCTTACCGCCATTTTGTCCTCCCCAAATCGAAAAAACGCAAAGAAGGAATTTAAAACCCAGAGAGAGAGAGAGAGAGAGAGAGAGTAAAGAAACCTTCGCATACCAGCAATTCCAGTCATCCTCTCTCCAATTTCCTCCCTTCTTCCTTCAACTTCTCAGGTCTCTCTCTCTCTCTCTCTCTCTCAAAAGCTGTAGATCTGTTTTCGAATTCTTCGTAGTTCATATATTTCTTCTTGTTTAATAGCGATTTTTGACAATGTTTAATATTGCGTCAATGTGAAGGATCTTGTTGGAGTAACGTAAACCTTGTCATCTTAGGCCTTATTTACCGAATACATTGAACTCCTGGCGTTAGTGTTGTGGAATTTTCATGGATCTGTAATTTTGTGAGGATTTGACTTCGTTATAACTAGTTTTGGATTTATATTTTTTTAGGTGGTAAAGAATGGCTGGAAAGGGTGGAAAGGGGCTCGTGGCTGGGAAGACGACGGCAGCGGCTAACAAGGACAAAGACAAGGATAAGGGCAAGAAAGTCCCTGTTTCTCGCTCTTCTCGAGCTGGTCTCCAGGTACCATCATACCTTTTTCTCAGTTTCGTCTGTATTTTTATTTACAACTCTGTTTGTGTAAGTTGACATGCACCTTGATTAATCTCTCTATGACCAATGTCGCTCTCTACTAACGAGAGCTCAAATTAAAACTGGTGAAAAGTCAAATATGGAATGGTTTATTAAGATTTAGGAAGTATGGAATCTGAGATTTAAGAATTTTCAAACC
>JADGMU010000122.1:0-13117 GCA_016920895.1 Vaccinium myrtillus | reverse complement strand
GGGGAGAGTTAAAGGCGTGGAAGAAATGCTACATTTCAACGGTGGGCGTAGGAGAAGAAGAAACCGCAAGTGTGCAAAGGTGGAAGTACCCGAGGCACCGCTTACGAAGACGTCGGTCGACCGGCCGAGGCAAAATCTGTGAAGATCTCGTCACACGGTCCCAATCAATGAGGACGGGAGCCGTTTCATCCTCGTCGGGTCCTCACTAACCGAGGCCGAAAAGGAGGAGGAGACGGTGACCTTTCTCAAGGCAAACATTCAGTGTTTGCACGGACACCATACGAGATGCCCGTGTTGATCCGAGCTTCATCAAACACCACTCAAAGTTGACCCATTGAGACGCCTTGATCATCCGTAAGCCGAGAAGGTTCTCAGCTGTTCATGCCGAAGCAGTTGAGTCAGAGGTGGACAAGCTACTAGAAGCCCAAGCGATCCAGGAAATCCAGTACCCTACTTGGCTGGCGAATACGGTGGTGGTTCCCAAGAAGAATGGTAAGCTAAGGGTCTGCGTAGACTACACGAACCTCAATGATGCCTGTCCGAAGGACTGTTTTCCAGTCCCTCGGATAGACCAACTCATGGACGCTACGGCAGGGCACGCTCGGTTGAGCTATATGGACGCATACAGGGGCTACCACCAAGTCTTTATGGATGAAGAGGACAGGGAAAAGACAGCTTTCATCACTCCGAGAGGCCTCTATTGCTATCGAGTCATGCCCTTCGGGCTGAAGAACGCCGGGGCCACCTTCCAACGAATGGTGTCTCGGATGTTCAAAGATCAGCTCGGGGACACGATGGAAGCATACATCGATGACATGGTGGTGAAAAGCGTGCAAGAAGGAAGCCACATTGCAGATCTCAGCAAAATGTTCACGGTGCTGAAACAACATGGCTTAAAACTCAACGCCGAGAAGTGCTCTTTCGGGGTTGGGTCAGGAAAATTCTTAGGCCACTTGGTGACGAGAAGGGGTATTGAAGCGGATTCGAGCCAAGTAACGGCCATACAGTAGCTCGTTTCACCGAGCACAATCAAGGAAGTCCAGAGGCTTACAGGGATGGCAGCAGCTCTCAACCGCTTCATCAGCCGCTCGGCAGACGTATGCCGTCCCCTCTTTCAATCAATCAAAACGAGCAAGAGGAAATTCCAATGGACAGAAGAATGTGAGAAAGCTCTGCAGCGCCTGAAAACCTATCTTGCCGAGCCACCGTTACTTGAGACGCCTCGGGAAAATGAAGATCTATTCATCTACCTTTCAGTATCTCCACATGCGGTCAGCTTAATCCTTGTCCGAGCAGATGGAACAGAGCATCGACTTGTGTACTACGCAAGCAAAACTTTGACGGGAGCCGAGACAAGATATCTCCCCCTTGAAAAAGTGGCCTTCGCTCTCGTCACTGCATCTCGGAAGCTGCTCCCCTACTTCCAGGCTCACACAGTCATTGTCTTGACCGAGTACCCCTTGAAGGCACTCTTCCGAAGAGCTGATCTCTCGACACGGGTCTCAAAGTGGTCATGTGAAATGGCCAACTTTGACATCCAATATCGACCGAGAACAGCTATAAAGGCGCAGGTGTTGGCTGACTTTATAGCCGAGCTAACACCAGGAGCAGAAAAACAGAAGAAAGAAGAGCCCAACCCATCCCTTCCCGAGCAATCTATTGAAGACCCTGACGCCCCCGTGGCAATTAAAGATGTAACCAACAATGTCTCGGAGGAAGAAACTGACGTAGCTGACTTAACACCAACGCCTCTCTCGGAAGGAGAACCGAGTCCGAGCACGGATGAAGACCAAGCAACCGTGCCATTCTCTACTTGGCACATGTTCCACGGTAATGCTTGGAAGTTGCACGTAGATGGAGCCTCTAACCAACGAGGTGCTGGAGCAGGCGTCGTCCTAATCTCCCCCGAGGGAGTCATTCACGAGAATGCAATCTCAATCGAGTTCCCGGCATCCAACAACGAGGCCGAGTACGAAGCTTTAATCGCGGGACTACGGCTAGCCGAAGCAATGGACGTGAAGACCCTGATGGTCTACAGCGACTCTCAACTCGTTGTAAACCAGTTCAACGGGGATTATGATGCTAAAGACGAAAGAATGGCCAGGTATCTGACCATAGCAAGGAGTCTAACCGAGCAGTTTGAAGAAATTGAAGTACACCAGGTGGGCCGAGAGCACAACGCCCACGCTGACGCACTTGCAGGATTGGGATCCGCATGCAAAGCTTCCGAGCAACGAAGCATTTCCTTCGGCACAATCTCTGCACCGAGCTTCGATCCCTCTCGTACTCAAATGATGAATATTGAGCTCGGACCTAGCTGGATGGATGAACTCGTGTTTTACCTACGCGACGACAAACTCCCCGAAGACCGACGAGAAGCCCACCGGATCAGATGCAAGGCTGCAAACTATTGGCTCTCACCAACGGGCTCTCTTTATAGACGTTCTCGGACCGGACCGTACCTCATGGCGGTCCATCAGAACCAAGTCCATTCAATACTCCACGAACTTCATGCAGGCAGCGGAGGCTGCCACTCGAGAGGACGTTCTATTGCCCACCGAGCTATTACTCAGGGGTATTGGTGGCCCAAGATGAAGGAAGACTCTGAGGAGTTTGTTCGGAAATGCCACAAGTGCCAGTTGTACAAGCCAATGATCCATCAGCCAGCCGAGGACCTTCAACCGATCACCAGTCCATGGCCTTTTGCCCAATGGGGCTTGGACATTGTCGGAGAGCTTCCACTCGCTCCAGGAGGATTTCGCTACCTCATAACTGCTACAGATTATTTTTCGAAGTGGGTGGAAGCCGAGCCTTTAGTTTTCATTACCGAGGCAAATGTAAAGAGTTTTCTGTGGCAGAATATCATCTCTCGGTACGGGGTGCCATACGCAATCGTCTCGGACAACGGGAAGCAGTTCACGGGGAAGCAAATGAAAGAGGTATGTGACAAGCTCGGGATGCGCTTCTTCAACTCCACACCAGTTTATCCTCAAGGTAACGGCCAGGCCGAGGCGTCTAACAAGACGGTCGCGGCTGGACTCAAGCGACGGCTAACTGCTAAGAGAGGAAAATGGGCTGAAGAGTTACCACACGTTCTATGGGCATTCCGGACCACCCCGAGGCGCTCTACGGGCCAGACTCCCTACTCTCTCGCGTACGGTATTGAAGCTGTAATCCCTATCCAGAAGGGGCTACCTACCATCAGAACCGAGTACTTTGATGAAACCACCAATGACACGGCTTTAAGTAACGACCTGGACTTGGCCGAGGAAAAGCGCGATGCAGCTCGGGTGAAGTTGGCAGCTTATCAGCAGGAGGTTGCTACGGGGTACAACAAGACGGTTCGGTTGAGGACATTCTGCTCGGACGACCTGGTCCTCAAGAAGGTTACGGATAAGAACAAGAAAAAGAAGCTAATGCCTAATTGGGATGGTCCCTATCGAATCGTTAAGAAGGTCGGAAAAGGAGCTTATCAGATTGAAGACATGAATGGGAAGCTCGTGGACAAGCCTTGGAATGCTTACAATTTGAGAAAATATTATGCTTAAGTGCACCACTCTCGGATGATGAATATCTGACTTACAGCAATTATGAAGAAATTTTGATGTATTAACTTCTCAGAAATTTATCAATGAAAAGCCTTTTTGATCTCAATTGTTATCTTAATAATCGTGTCTCGGTATTCGTACCCAATGGCTTCGGCTAAAGACATAAACTCACATATGGGTCTCACCCCATAAGACCGCCCGGTTTAACCGAGCCAATCAAAATCAAACACCCTCGTGGTGGTACTAACATAATAAGTCTCGGTATGTTTTCGCCGAGCATCTCAAACTCTTGTTAAGGGGTATTGTTTCAATGATAACTTATATTTCTAAGTTACACAATTGACGAGCAAACAAACCGAGACATATGATATCACTCTCGGGTAAAACACTTGTGAAAATTTTCTCATGTCTTATAAACATTCAATTGACTCGGCAAAATATCCGAGAAGATCTGTCAAATGCTTCGGTTATTTTCCACGTCTTAGCAAAATTTGCAACATCTTAAAATATGATCATTCAATTGGCTCGGCAACATATCCGAGAAGATCTATTAATTGCTTTGAATAGTTTTCACGCCTTAGCAAATTTTCTCAAAATCTTTACAAACTTTAATTGTCAACATTCAATTGACTTGGCAATATATCTGAGAAGACCTATCAATTGCTCCGGTTATATTTTATGCCTTAGCAAAAATTCTTGAAACATTCATCTCAACTTAGGCCAGGGGTATTTACTTGCCCTAAGCCGAGACGAATGGGGGTATTCTTATATGACTCAGGGATAACCATTCAACAAGGCGCAAACAAGAGAAACAAAGACAAACATCCCATTCGTTCAAATTGCAATAAACGACTCGGCATAAAATTCCACCGAGCCGTTTCAAAATTAGAAATAGTTTGAGAAAAGAAAGAAGTGTTGATTCAGCAGCAATGACAATGACTCGGCTTAAAATTCCACCGAGCCATACCCAAAACACAAACCACAGAAATTGTCTGGGGGAAAGAGAGATACTGTTTAAACAAGTCAAAGAACTACGGATACTAAGCATCTTTCCCGAGCTCCTGATTGGCAGCCTCGGTACCAGTTTCGGGATCCTCTCCAACCTCAGGCTCAACTTCTTCCTCTTCTTCTTCAGCCTCCTCCTCCGAGGGGATCTCGATTTCAGGGGTCTCAACCTCGGGTACAGCTCGAAGAGCAGATTCAGCAGGAACGCTGCCAGCTTCTAATCCGAGCTTGTAACCTTTGGCCACCCCTTTAAGGTAGTAAATCTTTGCGCTCCTTCGGAAACCCATATCCTTGAGCTCGGATACCTGCCCCTGATAATGCGCCACAACCTTTTCCTTAGCCTCCTGAAAACTAGCCGAGTGCGCAACGCTGACTGCTTCCTTCGACCTCTGCTCCTCCTCGGACAATTTCTATTGAAGCTCTTTTACCTGCCCTCGGAGAGAGTCTAGCTCGGAAAGCTGCTTCTTCGCCTCGTTCAGCTCCGAGAGTTGAAGTTTGGCTGCAGCCAATTCATTCTCGGTGTCCCTCTTCTTTGAGAGAGCATCTTTATACTTCAGCTTCAACGAGCCGAAGGAGGCGGACAGGTTAACAACCTTCTGATGGTATCCGAGGATCGATTGATTGGCCTACAGTCATGAATTACAACAGATATAAGCAACTTATAAGCAAAACATAAAAATAACTGAACGCTCGGAGGTGGTGCGTACCAAGGTTAAGTGAGAGAACATCTCCACAATGTTTCCCTCAAGGTCGCTGGGGAGTTGTTTCATATCTTCAGGCAGGCACACGCCTTGAAGCATTGGTAAACCGAGTCTTGGATTGGAGCGTACACTGTCGGTAACCAGCACTGGCGACCCATCCCTGATATGGGGAGCAAAGATAAAAGGGGTACTAGCGGAAGCCTCGGCATGAGTAATCCTAGGAGGAGGATCCTTCTGGGCAAGGGTGTTCTCAGCAATGTTTTTCTCCTTTCGGAGTTCCTTTCCGGAGCCAGATGCCAACACAAGCCTTTGCTTCTTAAGCTCGGCCGGATCCGTCTCGGTTGTAGCTGGAGCTCTTTTCGACTGACTCGGCGTCCCTTTGACTGGAGCGATAACTGTCTTCTTCGGTTTCTTGACGAGGCTAGGAAGGTCGCCGAGGTCGCCCGCCATCTGTTCTTCTTCTTCTTCCTCCTCAAACTCGTCCTCAAGGGGTACTCTTACCCTTCCTATCAAATCCTGTAGCTGCGCACCGTGAAGGTCAGTCTCGGTAGCCGAGCTCACCTCGATCGCTGCGATAGACTTTCCCTTGAAGGATGACCTTTTTCTCTTCTTCCTCGGTCCCGCTCGCTCGGCCGCAAGTTGCTCCTTAGATTTCTTCTTCCTTTTTTGAAGGTAGGAAGTATATGTAGGCTCGTAGCCTAGCAGAACATGGGCGAGCCTCTGGGCATGGGGCACGGAGTAAGCAGCCTGGATATGGTCGTCGTTTTTGGCTTTGAGCAACCGAGCAGAGATTGGAGACGGCTCTGCAAGATAAATAAGAACTCGGTAAAGAACATATTCCACAAGAGATGCAAATAAAAGAAAGATAAGAAAGACAAAGCAAAACAAACCTATAAGTACATCATGTCTCGGTACGGGGTAGAGACCGTCGTCCTCAGGACCGAACTCGAAGTTCCCCCGAATCTCTACAAAATCATTTGCACCACGATCGGAGTCCGGGAGGTGGTCAATTAAATAGTCTCGGGGATTCTTCGGTGTGCTCCGAAGGGAAAGGAACCTACTACCTGAGGGACTGTTCCGAGAAACGTTATAAACCCCAATCAGGTCAAAAATATTAAAGGTCAACCCGAACCTCTCTCGAAGGACATAAATCCCATTGATGATCCTAAAAGAGTTCACGGCTAAGAATTTCGGGGACAACTTGTACTCATAAAAGAATTGGCGGAGTAGGAGGTTCATAGGAAACCGAACTCCCCCCTCGGTGATGGTTATGAGAGGGAGAGTAATGTGGTCCTCGGAGAAGTTGATTTGATCCTGAGAGATCAGACGGACCTCCACGTCGTTCGGAATGTTATACTCCTCGCAAAACGACTCGTACTCCCCGGGCTCTCCACTGAAAAAGTGCAAGTAAGTATTGGTTTCTTTTTCAGAAGTTTTCCCTTTTGGGGTACTCTCGGTATTTGGATCCTCAATTGATGTGTTCTCGACGTTCAAAGACCTCGGAATTGGCTCGGAGGAGGGGAGTTCGGTGGTTGGCTCATAAACGGATCCGGAGTTGTTTGCCCCTGGCTGCCGGACTCCTAAGATCTGGACGTCGGGGAGCCTGACGGAGGCGCCGTTCCCATCCCTGTGTGCTCCCGGGTTGGCGGATTCGGTGTGATCGCTACTGATCTCACCTTGGTTAACCGAATTTTCGCTCCCGGACCGAGCGTCCGGATTAACATCTATGGGATCGAGGGGGGCGAACCCCTCGTCAACCGGACCTATATCTGCGGACGCCATCCCTACGTCAGGATCAAGAAAGGTTTGTCCGAGACGGTAGTTTAAGCGATTATAACTATGTACGGACGACTCGGAATCGCTCGTCCTGTTGGAGCTCCCCGAGGAAAGGACAAAGGGCTCCAGGGTTGAAGAACCTAAAATGTGCACGGGTGAAAGACAGTTAGCCACATAACTGAAAGTGGTCTAAAGCTCTTTGCAGGGATTACTAAGTGGCAAAATTGGCTCGGACTAATTCCGAGCCAAAATCCTAACCGACCTAGGTACGGTTTATGTGCCTCGAGAAACCTAGGCAGGGGAAGGGCTATCGATGGCTCGAGTTTGATCTCGGCCAAGGTCCGGATCCTTTGCCTCGGAAAACAAACAAAAATTCTATGTAAACCCTAAGTCTCAGAGGATCGAAAAGCGACCTGAAAAGCCACGCGGATGGGTTTTATGAAGAACACGATGAACAGTGAACCAACGTGTTCAACTATTCATCGCACTTTCAACAACCCTTTATACTAAACAAAAGCTCAATCAATCGACTCAAAACGACGACGAAATCAACAATCAAAAAGGGAGATCAACGAGATTTTTCAGAGGAATCTTTTACCTTAAGGATGCCGGGAAAAATGGCAGCGGCGGCGGAGATGAACCGATGCGACGGTCAAAGGCTGAGGAGGTAAAAAAGTGCGGCGGACAGCGGTGGATGAGAGGCTGAGGACCTTGAATCCACCGGAAAAGATGAAATCGCAGAAGGTTCTGAGGTGCGAGGAGAGAGAACACGAAGAAGTGTTTCTCTCTCTGGTCCGCCCCTATTTATAGGGAACAGATCGGGTTTGAACCCTCGCGCGGGAATCGAGGTAATCTCTGGCGGCGCGACTAAGGTGTTGACACCTGGCATTGATGGGACGTACCGAGCGCATCTCCTGACGCTTCACGTGCTCGCGTCCCTTAATGCACAACCACGATCCGTGTGCGACTCCCTCGTCCAATTCATGATCGCCACGTGTCACAATCCGAGGAAAGCCACGGAGTAATCAGGATTGGGATTCGGTTAAAAGAAATACACCGGAAGGAGTTCTATCTTCTCGAATACATCTTGCTTGCACCTCGGCTTAATGCAACGGCCCAACAAGGAATGGTCAACTCCTTTCTCGGAATCATATGTCTCGGAAGAAGTCGAGGGGCTATTGTAGTGGGCCGAAATCTAACAGTTCCAGTGGGGCTCGGTGAAGGGGCCCGGTAGAGCCCAGGCCCAAACAGGTCGCCAGGCCCAACTCTTGAATGGGGCATAACGGCCCAACCGAGAGGAACCCGTCCGAGACAAACCGGTGTCTCGGCCGGCATACCGTGAACCGGACGAGCCATCCATGACGGACTGTATCCGAGACAGCTCGGAAGGATAAATCCGAGATACCGGTGACGTCCTCTGTGACGTCACCCGAGGCGGTTAACGCCCGTAACAAACTAGGGGAAGGCCCATGTGCACTTTACAGCCGTTTCTGTGTCAGCGTAAGCCCCGCCGAGCGGTTATGCCACATGTCGCAGCCCTATTGGAGGATGCATGAACATAATACTCGTGAGGCCGACTCGTGACGCTCGGTGACGTCACCCGAGCCGAAATGACTACGCTGCCCCTGTCCTTGGGAAGCCTATATAAACGAAGCGAAGAGGCCCTAACAAGGAGAACTCTCTCTCTCTCTCTAAACTTACTCTCTGAACTTATATCTCTCTTCTTCTCCAATCTCTTACTAGATCGTCGGAGTGCCTTCCCTGGCCACATTCCGGCTAGGTTTGGTGCTAACGACGGGCGTTACTTGTGCAGGAGCTCCCAGAGGCCTGCTCACCACCCTCTCGCCACTCACTCGGGTTGGGAACCACTAGAGAAGGCTCTACGGATATTTTGAGGACACCACAGTTAGGTTCTACAGTTTATTGGTCTGGTTATGGTCCAATGAGTTGTGACTCGTGAGACTCATAAGTTTGTGATGTGGGAGGGAAGAGTGGTGGTTGATAGCGATGACTGGTTTGTTAGTGCATGTGAAAACTTAGGTTTATGCTTGGTCGAAGATGTTTTTTGATGACTGGTCTGTGAGTGCAGATAAAAATTTAGGTTTATGGTTGGTTGAAAGATGATTTTTCAAGATTAGATAGTAATATTTTAAGTAGGTGTTTGAAAGAACTCGGAGGTAGAGAGAATATTCTTATGTCAAAATAGAACCATTCAATTGTGAATTTCTACATGTGATTGTTTAATTGGTCACAAAGTGTTAGAATCAATTACTTAATTTCTCTGATCCAACACGGCCTAAATGACATCATAGTTACTTAAGCTAGTCCACACACTTGAGCTATTGATAGGCGCGTATATGTTCATATTGGCGCCTCCTAATTTATCCAGTTAATTTGTTAGTTGGAGTTTTAAAGCTTCGTTTGTGTTTTGTGGGTATTTGGAGGCTTCGATATAGAATAAGTGCAATGTCGAATTTTACTCGATGCCGAAGCAAATCTGCGGTCAAAATAATTAAAATCACCGGTGCACATATAGGCGCCCAATGTTATACTCATCTTTGGCACGTGGTCTGTAGATGGTTTGCCAAACTAAATATGATCACAAAAGGGAAATTGATTTTGGCCAGAGAAGGATTTATAGCTTTCCAAAGAATGTTAATTGATACATTGGCAAATTAACTCAAGCGGTGAGTTTTAAAAGGGCCCCACTACAACAGCTCAAGGCTTGGGGAGAAAGAAAGGATATAATATTTTCTCGGGAAAAAATAAGGCACGGTTACGCACAAGATCTGGGGGCGGACTTCGGGATCACGAGACTCGACAGAAGAGCACGACTTTGGGGGCAAACGACGAAGCAGCTAGCCGAGAGCGGAAAAAGACAGCAGCCACGTACGACAAACTGTCTCAGTTTGTGAGCTTCTGATTTATTTGTTTTTAATGGAGTTCTATAATTACATGTTTAGTTTGATCAACTCCATGCCGGCTAAAACAATTTCTGGGGAAGATGAAACCCCGATCCAAGTAACTTTATTTATGTGTAGGATTTGGTTTTATTTATTCGGATCAATTGCATAACTAGAACTCTTTCGTTTTCAATTGTACGGAAGGATTTCTACTACTTTCAATCAGTTTCATATTCATATCTACGGTTTTCGAATACAAGTTATGCAACTATTTTCAATGTTGTGCTTGGAGTTCTGAGATAAGTTATGCTCGTGAGACGGATCGTGCCGTTGGGCGGGGTGACACCGTGCCAGTGAGACGGTCCGTGCCGTGGGATAGTTTATGCCTTTTTCACAATCACAAATATTTTCTTGACGATTGTGATTCGAATAGTAGCCCTAACCTATGCATAGTTTTGTTACGTGATCGGGGTGGATTCGGAACCCTAGACCTCCTCTCCATCAATTTCAAATAAATTCTCATTATTGCTTGTTTTAATTTAGTAATTCACAACACCAATCAATCAATTTCTTTACCGAATTAAATTAGAAGTTAATCAAAGTTAACGTAATTTAGCCAAATTGTCTCTGCGGATCGACCTCGGACTTGACTACTGTCAAGGCCGGCCCAGGGCCAAGGCCCACAAGGCCTGGGCCTAGGGCACCCAAAAAATGGCCACTTTTTGGGGCACCCCACCATTTTATACCAATGGGCTTGACTAGAACACTTTTTGGACCAAAATAAAGGGAAAAAATCCATTAGAAGTGTGAGAAATCACTATAAATCGAGCTTTGTATATTTTTGAGTGATTCTACTGTCAAAAGCTTCGCAAAAGAATATATTTCAAAAGTCATGAAGGAACCCAAGTCCAATTTGATCTCTAAGTATGAGAAAACAGACAAACTCCAAAGCTAAATGTCCCATAGCAGATTGAGAGTGTTGCAGACCAGATTTCAAAAATCCACTATAAATCGAATTCTTAATGGTTTTGAGTGATTCCAATGGCAAAAGAAAGACCTCTGAGTGCACTTTAAATCATATGAAGGAACCAAAATGTAATTAACAGTTTATTAAGAGAAAATCGCCCAAAACAGCGACCCCTGTAACCAAGCATGTCAAAAGTGAGAGTATTTGTAGGGCACATTTTTTTTTACTAGGCCTAGGGCATCCAAAAACCTTGGGCCGGCCCTGACTACTGTTCTTCTGAATAAGGGTTAATTCCTTGCTTTTATAAATATATTTTTGGTTTGAAAAACGACCTACCAGCTATCAAAATCATGACATGAATGACTAGTCGTTGATTAGGTTAGGACCGCATGCATATAGTGCTAAAAGAGCATTATATATTTACATTGAAATGAAATGATTGAAAGAGTACTGAGGGTTTTCTACCATGAAAAATGGTCAAGTGTGGTGACCAAATGAGGGAACAGTGCTGCATCCACTAGAAGCATCCATTAGAAGCACCCATTGAATTCTAAACAAGATGCTGCATGCATGCATGTGATGACAGTAGTTGGTGGTGGGTACATAGACCCCACTAGTCACAGCCTTTATTTTCTCTCCAAATTAACTTTGTTGAAAAATGGCAAGTATAGAGCAAGTTGGCTCTCTGACCAATCTTCCTAGTTTGTAACCTTAACAGATAAATGTGAGAGTCATGTGTACGAAAATGCATCACATCAACCTCTCTGGCATCGCTCGTCCAATAAACCTCTGGCATTTTGTCTCTTCCATTGCATTCAACACTAAATTACATGAGCAGAGGAATCTTATAGCTGGTACTGTCCTCAGTTCACCAAGCTTATTGCTCGTGTTGGTCTGTGGGGGGCAACATTACGTTGTAAAATTAAATACCGGTCGTTACGTAGTAGTTTTTTAGTCCACCGGTACTATTTCACCCTGCTTTATCGGCGATATATACCAAAAGTTTATACCTGTGTCGTCTGATACCAACTACGTTATCGCTTTTTATCCTATTTTTCGCCCTCGCGACCGCTATGGCCGCTTTAGGTGCTCCAACACCAAAAATAATTTCAAAAACTTCACAATCGCTACATCTGATTCTAGTTACGTATCATGACTGATCGATGCTTCCGCTACCGCTATTTAGAACCTTGGTTGGAAATGAACTGGGCATTCTCTGGAAGAACAATTAAAGAGCGAGCTAGCTATCTCCCAACTTTGTTATGGTCTGTTTGTTACAATCGGTTTCCTTGTACTTAATTAGCTGCATTTTCCCCTGATACCAATAACAGAGTAACAGAGGAAAGGCAGTGATAAATTATTTACTAAACTGTAACCTTATCCATTGAAACATTAATAAGCCTCCTTATATCTGACAATATATATATGTACTATCTAGTAGCTATGCAAGCTCTTGATTCTTCTCCACAACTCTCACTCCCTTTGCAGATCTAAGCACCTTAGCCTGCAAGTGATTACAAAAGCCAATGTGAAAAACAACCCTCATTACAGAAGTGATTACTAAAGCCATGCTCTTGCTGCACTTATGGGCATATTATCAAGGGAACGACTTCCATACCCACCCCATTTTTGGTGGATACCATATCTCCCCATTTAGGAACCGTTAGATCTTTACGAATTAATCTTGGCCAGTGAATTTAATATTACAAAATACTTGGTAATGGGTGAACCGGTTACCTCCTTCCCGAAGAAAAAAAAAAAAAAAAAACCTTAACCGTTCATGTAACCATGGTTTAGTCATGGTTGACGGAGTATTTTTGCCCTAGGGTTTTATGTTTCTCCATCTTCCTCCATCGTCGTCTGCATCATCCCCTAAACTCCTCTCTCTCTCGCACTGCACCACCACTACCACCAGGACGATCCATGGTTTAGTCATGGTTTATGGAGTAATTTTGCCCTAGCCCTAGGGATTTATGTTTCTCCATCTTCCCCTTCCCCCATCGTCTGCATCGTCCCCCAAACTCCTCTATCTCTCTCAAACTCCTCTTTCGCTCTCTCTCTCTCACACACACACACCGTACCACACCGCACCACCACTATCACCACTCCAACCTCTATTGGGTGCATCAAGGCGGTGGAAACACCATCGAGAGTGATTTCCTCTCACCGACACTCACAGACGTTGGATTCTAAGAGGAGATGTCGATTTGCACGAAG
>JADGMU010000121.1:0-29943 GCA_016920895.1 Vaccinium myrtillus | reverse complement strand
TGTGTTTTGGTTAATTTGTATTAATCAAGACAAATAACCAAATTTTATTGTTTAATAATTTTTTTAATCGGTTATTCAACTTAAAAAGCGGTAATTTTTTTATCAAAACTCCTATTCACCCCCCCTCCCTAGGAGTAAATTGAGCGCTTCCGCATTATTTCTAGTGGTATCAGAGCCGATGGCTGACGATCTATGGGCGCACTCTCCTGGAAGCATCGGTGGTTGTGGGCTTGCACGGAGACTCTCGGAGGAGCAGGAAAAATCCATTGTAACTCTTGATGGAGCAAGAAAATTTCTAGTGCGCGCGATAGGTGGCTAGCAACAAGGTGGCTCTCGATGGAGTGGGTACTCTCGATGGAGCATGAAAAATTCCTGGTGCAACACTTGGCTGGCAAGCAAGGTGGCTCTCGTGGAGTATGGTGGCTCTTGATGGAGTGGGTGCGGTAAATAAGCCTGGGTTCGGACACGATGTTGGAGAGATAGATCAAGAATTAAGGGGGAGTCAAGTCGATCAGATTAAGGGGGAGCTAGGCCCAATGCATGGTTCACACACGAGGGGGAGATTGTTGGGAACATGTGTGAAGGATGAGTCCCACGTCAGATAAATAGAAAGAGAGTTGGACCTTAATATACAATTGGATGTCTCACCACTTACAAGGCTTAGCCTTTTAAGTGGATATGAGTCATTCAATGTATATTGGGTCCATGTGATGTGTTGGACTCCGTGGATACTCTCCAACAGATTGGGCCTATGCGCATATGAGAAAAACCTCGGGCGGATCAGACTCCTAATAAAATAAATTGTGAATTCAACAAAAATTGAAAAAAGACAAACCAAATACCAAAACCAAAACACAAAATATATTAGCATGAAATCACCCTGAGTATTACTTGAGCGACCATTGCATTTCGCAAATTTTAATTATCCATTTCTTCTTCTAGGCAGATAAATCTTAAGTTAGATTCAATTAAAATGACGTCCAATGGGATGCAATTACAATGAAACTCATAATTTTAGGGAAATGCTACAATACATCTCTATTTGGGTGTGTATCATATGCACCCCTGAAAATGTTACGAATCGATTACCTCTAATGAATAAAAAGTTACGTTTGTATTTTTTATAGAAGTATGAAACACATCAAAATGTTATGAATCATAAAGAAAATATTATGAATCATATTGCTGAAAAGTTACGAGATACTAAAAAATGTTACGATTGCCATGAGGTGGCATAATATAGACAATACAATAGATGCATATGGTTCACACTTTTAATGAATGTATTGTAGTCATTCCTTACTATTTTAACGTGTCGTGGCCAATCATGCTATCTTCCTGTTTTTCTGTGATGTGGTCAGTAAAGGTAGAGGTCATATTTTAATTACTAGCACTATTCAGGAGTATTATAGCAATGGACAGTTATCACTGTAACGGAACAAAAATCTTTAGAAAGAACAGTAATCTGAATGATAGAATGGCCACACAACATTCTTACCTCGCCTAATTGTATGTCAAGAGGTGTCCAGGTTCCATTGTTGACAGCATACGTATCAGCTCCAGTGGTACTCGCTAAAAGCTTTTATCTTTCCTTTTGAAAGCAAGCAAATGGAGAGGCGTGCTACCTTCGTTATCTTTCCAGTTAATAAGATGTGTTACCCAAGGCCTTTTAAGTATAAAATCGGTGGCCGATCTCTCTCATAATACGTCGCAATGTGAAGAATGTTTTGCCCTTTACTATTTACCATCTCCCAACAACTGACAATATGATAAAAACTCATCCATTATGCTTACATCTCCCACAGCAGCAGCTATATGTAGCGCCGTGTAAGTGTTTCCTTCGTCCCACTTTGCAGCAGCGAGGCCACCGATTTATCATTCTCTAATAGCTTCTTAATCGCTTCAACATTCCCGCAGCGAGCAAAGAAAGTGAAGAGCTGTCCATCCGTATGTGTCTGGTTTCTTGATTAGATCTTCATTCCATTCTAGCAGTGCATTTAACATTCCAGCTGAAAAAGAAGATCGAGAAATAGCAAACTGATAAAAGGGGAATATATATTAAAAAATTCTACTTTTGTACAATTTTGGTTTGTAATCATATTTATACACACTAATCTATTGTGGAGAAACCCAACCGCCAACAAAGGCTTAAGAGAACCAAAATATAGAACTCTTGATTTTTCGTAAAATATGCTTTATGTTAGCAATTAGCATGTCCTCTTCCCTTTCCAATCTGTTATAACATGGAACTGCATTTTTTTACATGAACTTTTTCATATATTTACAAGCGATGAAATTAAACATCTTACATCTGCAAATAAAAGAAAAGGGATTTCGAGCCTTCTCGTATTTGTAATTTAAAAATTACAGAATAAAACTGGTCGCGACAAACCTGTGAAGTGCTGCCGCGTGCAATGCTGTTGTACCACCCGGGCCGCCATAAGTTGGGGATGCGCAAGTTTTCAAGAGCATAACCACTACGGCCACGCTACCTCGCCAAAGTGCAAAAGTGGAGTTTCCTTAGCTTTGTTGGCGGGATGTTGAAACTCGGATCTTTTATAGTTAACAATTTGACCACTTCCAAGTACTTGTCTTTTTCAAGTGGCACCTGCCACGCCATGTGCAAGGTGTGTCTTTGTCCACATTCGTAGCCCTCAACATCTTCTTAGCCTCCCCACCTAAGCCACTTGCAACTGCTTGCTCCATATTTTCCACACACTCTATGAATGCTTTGACTATGTCGCTGTACCCTTCCCTAGCCGCCATATGAAGTGGAGTTTCACCTCTGAAATTCACTCGACGTAACAATGAGGGGCACACTTCTAAGATCTCGAGCACGCATTGGAATTGGCCAAATTGACCTGCCACGTGGAGAGCAGTGTTCCTATTGGCTGTGGTTTGGAATTCGAGTTGGTCAATGTGTTGCCTTAGGACATCAACTTGGCCTAAGCTTAGCTGCATTGTGTGCAAAGCTCATCCATGGTAACTACAAAGATAATACTTACATTAAATTGGTTTCTTGCTCTTTGCAACCCCCAATACCTATATTTATAGTATCAACCACCCTATGTAGCTGTGTAAGTGCTGGCCTCAAAGTATCAAACTTACACAAACGATTTCCTTCCTCATTACTCTATTATTATATTCCTCCATCTTTATTTTACTCTCTTTTTAACAGTCCACTTCCAATTAGGTATATCTGATGACCTCCCATCAGGGACTTCAATTTTCAAATCAAATTCTCATGATCCGAACTGTTCATTATGTTTAAAACGTATTTTTAAGCGTCCACGAGAAAAATCAGTGCAAAAAAATACCGAGAAGGGCTTGATTTGATCAGTTTTTGATAAAAACTATATTTTTGGAACATGTGTGAATATTAAGTCCCACATTGGAAAAATAGAAAAAGGATTGGACCTTAATATACAATTGGATGACTCACCACTTACAAGAGAGCAATTTTGTTCACCCTCCTTAAAAGAGGGTGAACAAAACCCTCTCTCTTATTAGTTGAAACATGTGGGTTCCACAACAAAGTGATGTCATGCTTACCAAAAAATGTATTGCAGAAGCAAACATGACATCATTTTGTGGTGGGACCCACACCAATTCAACCAATAAGAGAGAGGGTAAAGAGGGTGAACAAAATTGCACTCCACTTACAAGGCTTGACCTTTTAAGTGGATATGAGTCATTTAATGTATATTGGGCCTAATGAATGTGTTGGATTCCGTGGATACTCCCCAGAAGTTTGGACCTTCTGCACGCCGGCACAGCAGAAGCGATGGCGGGATCGACGCATCTTACTAAACTCCCAACATATATATATACATTTTCATCGAAAACTAATCGGAACAAGCCCTTCTCGGTATTTTTTTTCACTGATTTCTCGTGAGACCCTTAAAAACACCTTTTAAACACATTGAACGGTTCGGATCATGAAAATTTGTTCAAGAAATTAGAGAATTGTAGGAGTCCCTGATGGGAATCCCATCAGGTATACCTGATTGGAAGTTTACTGCTCCTTTTAACTTTTCTTTATTATGTCCTTTGTTGCTTTTTTGTGATTCTTTGCTTGAAAAACTTTCAAAGGTATAGTTGTTTAATCAGCTTACATGCGAAGTTTTGAAATGTATTGGTAAACATTAATTCGTAGTTCAATCATAGATCATTCTTGGTATGTACCCTTTGTATGCATGGTTCTTACCACACGCTTAGATAAGAATTCAACACACGCTTGAATTCGTAGTTTATTCATCCTTCAGACCTGAAATGTACACTTTGTATGTGTTTTTCTCTCCTTGTTTATTCAATTCGCGGTAGCAAAATTGTTAGACTGTCGCACACTGATTTTGTCTCCATAACATGTGAAGACGTTGCCAATTGTTATGCAAAATGAATAGTGGATATATTCTATAGTTTACAATTTACGGAACAAATCTAATCTATTCGCATAGTTAGCGATATCCAATCATATAGTTTTTTTTGTAGACTTGTAGTACATCTTTGCTTGTCTTACGAAATGAACGGGTTGAATCGTAATTGTGGGCCTGTACATGGACAAAATTGAGAGTATTGAGGGATATATGGAGAGATGGGATGTGTCCAGGGGTGGACCGAAGTAGTGGGCCTTGGAGACACGGGCTCCACGCAATTCTGTAGAACTATAGTTATATTCTTATACATTTCAATTAATTTACAATAGTGTTTCAATTTAATTGCTCTAATTTCCTGATATTATTAAGACTGTTTCTTAAAATGCAAAATTTTCACCCCATTTTGTTGTGTCTATACACCATTATCTGTTAATTGTAAGATGAATATATACAAGTAGTCGCAAATATATATTATTTTAATTTTACCGACAAATATGTAAGATGAATTTACATAATTAGTCACAAATATGTACTATTATTTTAATTTTACCGACAAAAGTAAGTATTTTAAACAACTGTAAAATGATGATTGAATTCCGCTACTATATATTCTTACGGAACCAAGGTAGCCTTCTTTATGTTGATGCTCTACGAAACAAAATCACACGCCTCTTTTGTCTTCCTCAAGCAAATAATATATGCCTTCCATCCTTTAACCTTCAATACATTTTCTCTTTTTGCTTTATCTGATTCCAAAAATTACACTGCTCTTTGCCCTTTTTTGAATTCCAAATGAAAACTTTGATTTGCATCAGTAGATTTCCATTTTTGTTGCTCTAGATAGTGATTGTACCAGCGAGTGTGGTTCACCGGTTAGACATGCCAACAACAACTGGGAGGCCAAACAGAGCAATGTGAAGGAGGAGATGTTACAAATAGTTAAAGGACACTCTATCAGGATGTAGTTTGGGTCAATTACTTTGCTGGTAATTTTTGAACCGCTCAAAATTAAAGAGATGGAATATCAAAATTTCTCATATCCAAGTGGCCCGAAATTATGTGTTTTTATAAATTCATATGCTAGTGCGTTTATAATGCGACAAATAAAATGTTACATTTTTTTTGGTGAATTTTTATATATATTTTTTTGATCGGCAAAAGAAATATATATAAATATAATAAGAGATAGAAGCAAATTACATCAAAGCGAGATTGATAAGGAATCAATCACAACTGCAACACAGAGTGAGGCGCATGACCTGAAAACAAAAACTCGAACCCAAATCGGTCAACATGACCTGCACCAACACAGATTAAGGAGCACACAAACAAAACTCAAACAATGATAATTTGCCCACGTGTATTTCCTCCCATGCATTGGCGAATTTTTATATTATGAGCTAAGCAAGATCAAAACGGAGCATAACTACATTTGCATTTATTTTTTGTAGGAAATTAGGTAGCGAATATGTTCGCACATACATTTTAAATATGTGCTCTTGTTTTTGGAGCTAAATGTTGTGTTCAATCGTGAATAACCTGGATTATTACTGAGCTTTTGTTATAGCATAGAACCAAGTGTTCAAACAAAATCTAAGACAAAATTACTATAGGTTTTATAACAACAAAATAAAAAAATTTAGGATGTTCAATTGACTACCTTTTCTTATATGTGGAGCCGCTTATGATTGGGCTTTAATTTGGGTTGTTCAAAGTGGATTGATGTGTGGGCTAATTTTTTGAGTGGGTGTTCATTCAATTTTGGACCGAGTGTTCATTTATGTTTTGGCTGGGTGTTCAAATTGAAAACTAACCTAATATTTTATATGAATTCTACTGATTTTGTTTTGTTTTGGGTGTTCATGTGACCATCCAAGATACAATGTGGAGCCGCCAGTGTCAGTACCACTGTGGCTAGTGGCTAGTGGCTACCACAGTGGTGGGATTTCTAATGCAGAGACCAAATCACATGTATTCATAAATTAACAATAAAATATTTTCATGATATATTAATAACACAATTTTGAGAGGATATTTCTTCATAATTTTTATAAACAAAACCTAGTTATAGTAGAAAAATTGGGATAATTAGGAAGTGTAGGGGCCCGGGCCCCACTTGCACCCCCTAGGTCCGCCCCCGGCTACCACCGGACCGGCCAACACAAACAAGAGATAAAGTTCACTGTTGATTGCGACATGAAAAATAGAAGTCCTCTCTTGAGAAATCCACATAACACTTCCTAGTTGAAACATCTGTATCACTCTTAAGCTGATATGTGAAAGGAGGAACAGGGGGTAGAGTTAGATTTCATTCCCACGTTGGGAAGATCTTGGACATTTCTTGAACTTGATTTCTTAGCTATTATTTAGGACCCAATTATTTGTACATTGGCTGTTTATGTTTCAGTCTTTTCGTATCTATATTCTTCTCGAGTAGTCGTTGTAGTGGTCGTTTTGTGCTTTTTCGTATCTATATCCTTCACGAGACATTCTTGATTTGTTTTCCTTTGCGTTGTATTTGGTTGTCGAGCCATGACGGTAATTTTGTTTTTGTCAAAAGCCAAATTTCATGATGTGAGTTTGAATGAATGAGGTGAGGTTCAAGCAGTTTTCTGTGTAGTTAGCTTATTACGGCAGAGATGGAGATGAGTTAGGAATATGAAAGTGAAAAGGAACCTACCTATTCGTAGTTGCTCGTTTAAGATTGTCGGTCATGTAGAATTCAACATATTTGAAGCTTATGAAGCTTTCAAACCAAGTTTAAGCACGTTGGAACTTGATTCGATCAGTTTCTAATGCAACAATTCAATTTACCCTAGATCAGCTTGATCAAAGCGCGTTTGAGATTGGCTCATTGTGCTTAGACATATTTGTAAAACTGGTTCAGATCATTTACTGGTCTTGATATGAAACCGGATAGTTAAAAAGGACAAAACAACTGATGGAGCTACAGCTTCAAGCAGAAACAGGGGAGGCTGAAGGCATGATGCAGGTTCTTCTTTCTGCAACTATGCTTAGAAAACACTACTATGCTCACTACAAGTCTCCCGAGTCTGCAAATACGTACCTACTCACCAATATATGAAGTTAAAGAGTAAAGGAATGCATACTGCTTGAAAGACAAAATGTTATTAGGAAACGAAAATAAACAGATACAAGACTGGACAACCAACTCTTGTTCAAGATTGAGGCCAGAGCAAGCAAGCATCTCGAGCTCAACTTTTAGCATCTTATTAACTTCAATTCTATTCTTTTCCCTCACCATTTTTTCCCCCTCAACAATTCCCTCCATAAATCCATATGACCTATTCAACACGCATCGAATTGCGCTATAATTTTTTTGGTATCTGTCACTGACCTTGTTGTTCTATCTGCACATCTGTGGAAATTGTTTTGGGAGACGGTGATTGATTGAACCGTTTCGAGGGTCAATTATTGGATTTCTGTTTTTTTCTAAAGAAATCACTTAGTGTTGTAAGAGATTCGAGGATTTAAGCCCACCAATGTCTATTTTGGCCAGAGACTCTCGGATGATATGTCTATTGTCTATTGACAAATTCAGGTCAACACACCAAATTAACTTTGCTTGAACTGTTTGTTTATCATTGTTGGTTTTGAAATTTTCAAGTCAAAGCTACTTTTTGGCTTCCTGTAGAAGTATTTTACGAAAGTTGCTCAATTTTACGTTATTCAATCACGACTGTTGTTGGATCACTTAAATTACTTCATAGATTTAAATAAAAATGCTAGCAACATACGAATAATCACGAATCTAAGCCATTTATTTTTCTTTTTTAGACATTATCGGACAAACTTTTCATGTATCATACAGTAACATTTTTGTTTGGGAATCTCCTCCGGCTGCCAAATAGTGACTTTGTACTTGAAAAATGACTTGCCGTTTTAGATATTCCTCGCCTCTACATCGCAGCTGAAAAAGGTGCATGACAAGTATTAACTACTACTATATCTCACGGAATTATTACTTACTCTTCTGTCCCAAATTGCTGGTCTATTTTGGGCAATAATATTGTCAGTCAACCAATTATCTACAATTTAAAATTTATAGTGTTTTATGGTTCAAAAATTTTGTTTAATAAAACTAATTGAGATCTATCAAACAAGATTTTTTTTTAACAAGTTCAAACAAGATTCATTTGGATATAAAAAGTGTTATAAATGAGAAGATATAATGAAATAATTTTTTAAGAGGTTCCACGAAGTTATAATGCACCAGCAATTTGGGACAGACAGAATATCTGCCATTAGAAAATGGATACGAGTGGATTTGCAATAGGGCAAATTACACTGACCTCCCCTGACGTTTCTGACTAATACACTGGCCCCCCCTCAGGTTCTGAAAATTACAGCCACCTCCCTTGCTTTACAAACTAACATACAAATGCCCCCATACCGTTAAAATCACACTAACGGCGTTAGCTTTGAGAACAAAAAGACCCTTATACCCTCCTCAGAAGTAGTTTAAAGTGCAATTAACGCTACTACTTTTAATTAACACATATTTTTTTTTTAGTATTAACATATTAAAAGTATAATTTATTTTTCTAATGCAAAATAAAATAACTAATACTACAAAATTTAAACTTTTGGACTTTTTTTCCCAATAACTAATGTATCTTTTATATATAGTCAAAATATTAACTTTTGAATGTCTCTCGCCTATACAAATCTAAAAACAAGAAAATTTGTAGGAAGATCAAAAAAGAGTAAGTGACAATCAAATCAAAATTCTTAGTTTTTTTTTTCTTAATTTTTTGGTAGTTTGTTTCATCAAATCTATATAGAAATACCAAAAAATTAAAAAGAAAAACAAAGAATCTTAATTTGTCCATCTTTGGACAAAGTTTAATGTTTATTCGTTTTTCCCAAAAAAGAGTAATCATAAAATTAAATTTCATTATATATAAGAAAATGAATAAATAATAAAAAAGTCTTAAATTTTTTTCAAAATTTTCTATTGTTATTTTATTTAGCATTCAAAAAATAAATTTGTCTTTATACTTTTAATATGTCAATACTAAAAAATATGTGTTAATTTAAAGTGTGAAAGGTTAATTGCCACTTAAACTACATACGAGGAGGGTATAATAGTCTTTGTGTTTTCAAACTTGACGCCGTTAGTGTAATTTTAACGGTAAGGGGGTATTTGTATGTTAGTTTGTAAAGCAAGGGAGGTGGCTGTAATTTTCAGAACCTGAGGGAGGCCAGTGTATTAGTCAGAAACGTTAGGGGAGGTCAGTGTAATTTGCCCTTTGCAATAATGGAAGGGGGAAAAAATGTCACTGACATGTTGAACCCTTTTTAGTTGTTAAACTACTGACGATCCTCCTTTAATCCTCACTGATCCATATTCTCTCCGTCTCTTTTTAAGTGTGTAATTTTGTAATTTTGTAATTTAATTTTGTAAACTACTGATAATCGTAAACAACTAGGATGCGTTTAAGGATTGGACTGCACATATTAAGGATGCGTTTTTATAAAAGTAAGAAGATACATCATACATATAACATTCATTATTCTTCGGCCATTAATAAATGAGAAAATATCAATTCCTCAAAATAACTCCAGAGTAGTACAAGAGAAACATACTACTAATATAGTTGAACTAGTGAGTATCTTTTTTGTTGCTTTCTGACCAAATATGGACATATCTTTCGGATACCCGACCAAAATACCAATTCCTCATAATAAATGAGAAAGGCGATGCAACCAAGAACAGCAACAGGGACGCCTAAAGAATGAGACAGCGTTGAATAAGTGCCCGTAATGAACGCAACCATCATTGCTACCATGGCAATGAGAATAAGCCACTTGGCAGTAACGTGCCGTGCAACTCGGAAATATTGATGGATGTAAGCCGAGCCGGTAAGGTAAAGAAAGACAGAAGAAGTTGAGCATAACACGGCTATAGTGTTGGCTATGATAAATGCTTTGAAAGTTGCATTTTTTACTAGAATTGCCATGCCTTTCTGATGTGAGCCTTGGTCAGAATCATAGCCGCCCGGGATCGTGAAACTGGCAGTGAATGTGAGGGTTGCTATAAGTGTAGCGACTATCACGTGGGTCTTCGCCGATTCGTTGACAGCTTTAACTTGTTCATTTATTGATCGTTGCCGTGCTTTTTTCTTCTCTTCATGTCGCCCTGTACAATCACTCTTCCATCTCTCTAAATTGTCACGGTCGTTGCGCAAGATATTTCTCGGATTAACAATGGACCCATATCGAAGGAGCCAATCCTGCTTTCATTACGAGGAGATGAGTTTGAAAAGCAATTTACACGAGAGCGAAAAGGGAATTCTAAACCCTGCTTTCATCCTTAATTTTTTTTCCCAATATAGATGAATAACTTTTTAAGAAACACAATAATTGCATTCATAAATCTTCAACTTTTAAAATTTCTTAACGTATTTCCATACATGTGAGAACAAAAGGGAATTGTATAGTACTATTTGGCGTATTATGATTGGAATATTCATAAAAATTATTTGGCACCGTCAAAAGTAAAGAAGTAGAGAGAGGGACGATTATGATTGTGGGGTGGTGGTTTGTGAGTTGCTTGAATGGTTCAGTCCAACTAGTTCCACTAACAAGTTTTTGGTTTTTTGGTTTTTTTAGTTGTGTTATGAAATTACAAATCTACCCTTCTACCCAAACAACTATTGCTCTCTTTTTTTTGAAGGGAGGGCAGATTCGTAATTTTACATGATTAAAGTACATGTACTTGATTGTGCAATGATTTGGTTTTTTTTAGGTTAGTGGAATGAAGTGGTTTTTTTGTTGGTTTTTTGTGGGGGTTTTTTTAGTGGAATGGAGTAATTTTTTATTTTAAACAAAACTTGTTTTTTGTTAGTGGAACATGGCCTAAACAGGTCAAGGAAACGTGTTATGTACAGTCAAGTTTGGCATCATTACCTGTGACATTGCTAACTCTCGAGGAGTCAAGTTTTTGTTGTTAAATGTAAACCAAAATCCTTGATATTTCTTCATAAACGCCGGGCTTTTGACTTGAAACGCAGCAAGCAAATGGAGTGGCGTGTTCCCTTCATTGTCTTTCTGATTTATTAGTTGGCTTGACCATGACATTTTAAAGATAAATTTAAGGACACGTTTCCTCTGCATTTCCGCCGCAATGTGAAGAATGTTATGTCCTGTGTAATCGGTCGTCTCCCAACATTCTGGACATGCTGATAAGATCTCTTTCATTACCGGTACCTTTCCAACAGCAGCAGCTATGTGAAGAGCTGTTTTTCCGCCATCGTTGTCTCCGGTTCTAATGTGCGCCAGGAGATAATTCTTTTGTAGAATCTCTTTAACTATTCGTACATTCCAACAGCGTGCAGCATAATGAAGTGGTGTCCAACCATGTGCGTCTGGTTTGTCAATTAGTTCCGGCTTCCATTCCAATAGTTTCGAAGCCATTGCTGCAAAGAAATGAAACCACAAAAAGCAAATCGCAATCAATGCATATCATGGCATGTATGAATTGTCTAATGCTTTTATTTATAGAAAATTTAATTGGCAACCATGGAATTCACAATTATCTATGATTACCTCCCTACACTCTTCCCCCCCACCCACTAATCCTCTTGGGTCCTTTTCTTTGTTCTTTTCGGCAGTTTTTCAGCCGTTCATATATGAACTTTCGAGATTTTATTATGACAAAATGTGGAATGTTACTACAATAAAAATTTTCTTACATGATAAACATTTATAAAAGCATCCACTCCATCTCTCTCAAAAAGCTACTCCATTACGGAAAGATAAGTAATTTTTTAACTATACTAAAATAAAATACTTTCGCATATAACTTCTAAAATTTATTTACTAAAATAAAATACTTCCGTTTCTAACTTTTAAAATTAATTGATACCAAATTATAGATGCATGAAAGTTTTTCATTTCCGATTTGAAAAATACAAGAGTTTTAATAGCGAACTATCATTTTCAAACAGAGAGAGAGGAATTGAGTTGGAAAAAAAACCTGGAATTCGGCCTTGCATTGCTGCATGATGCAATGCTGTTCTACCATCAGGGCCACTATACCGTGGGGATAAGCAATTTTCCAATATTACTACCACCATGTCATAATTTTCCCGCTCGATAGCCAGGTACAACGGAGTTTCCTCGGCCTTGTTGGCGGAATATGAAAACTCTCGATCTTCTCTTGTTAAGAATCTCACGATCTCCAAGTGCTGATTCTGCACCGCCATGTGCAAGGCTGTGTCTTCGTCCAAATTCATCGCCCTCAACAACTCCTGGGTTGTTTCACTTGTCTGCCCTTTGCTTTCGACTTCTTGCGCTTGGGTTGTTTCACTTGTTTGCCCTTCGCTTTCGACTTCTTTCGCTTGGGTTATTTCACTTGTTTGCCCTTCACTTTCGACTTCTTTCGCTTGGGTTGTTTCACTTGGTTGCCCTTCGCTTTCGACTTCTTTCGCTCGTTTTATGAGCTCTTTGACTACACCAAGGTGCCCTTCCCTCGCTGCAATATGAAGGGGAGTCTCGTGTTTGCAATTCCTCGTGTGTAACAGAGAGGGTCGGCGCACTTGTAAGATGCTCTCCACGCATGATAATTGGCCGAACTGAGCTGCGACGTGAAGGACTGTATTGTTGTTTTTGGTGAGTTCGACGTCAAATTGGTTAATGTATTGGTTGAGGATTCCAACTTGGCCTTCCATGGCGGCTTTGTATAAGCGAGGAATCATGGTGACTGAAATTGGAGAAAGACTTGTTTATTTTGCTCAGCAAAGGAGAAATATATATAGATAGGAGAAAGGTGTTACAAGAGGAAGGACTCGGCCGAAAAAGCCATGACAACGGGGAGACAACATCCCAACTTACGCATGCATAATTCCTTTCTGATGCTTTCTTTTTTTCGGTAATATTTCCAATCACACCTCTCTAAAACACCCTTCTCAAACTTACTTCCTAGTTCCTAGTAGTGTGAGCTAGCTTTAGATGGTGTCCGGGCCAAACTTACGCGTACTTCGACTAATAGTACCGGGTGTCCAATCCCACCTCCCACTTTCTGGTAGTATGGTTTCACAACCTAGTTTTAATTTGATTCGTTGATTTTTAAGTTCGGATCAATGTTATTAATTTTGATTTTTTTTAGCGTAAGTTCCATGTATGGACCAACAAAATGAATGCCTCGAATCGTCACGGAAACCGACGCTATTGGGTGATGTGTTTGAGAAGCGTGCTTGAAACTTACACCAACTATTTCCTTCCTCATCACTCTATTAAAATTATATTCCTCCATCTTTATTTTACTCCCTTTTTAGCTTTGTTTAATTATGTTCGATCTCTGTTGTGTTGCCTTTTTGTAATTCTTTGCTTGAAAAGCTTTCAAAGGTATAGTTGTTTAATCAGTTTACCATTAATATATAGTAGTCTTTTGACACGCAGAGTATTATAATGTATTGGTATAGTACATAGTATATACTCCATTTAGATTGGCATTCTAGCACACATTTGATCATCGTAGTTCAGCACCGACATGTACACTTTGTATGGGTTTTTCTTTCTTTATTTATACAAATTACATTGTTGGATCGCCACGGATCGATTTTGTCTCCATATATAGACGCGTGATGGCTTTGCGAATTGGTATGCAAAATGAATGGCTCTAAAATTCAAGCTTACAGTTTATATAGTAATAAAATGTAACTCATTCACATTTTAATAGATATCTAATCATATAGTTTTTTTTGGACTTGTAATACGGAGAGGAACTGATCTCTTTATCCGAAGACAATAAATTGGCACCACATTTTGGTTTGGTTTCCCAACTATACCCCCAGATGGCTTTTTTCGTCGGAGATTTGCCACTGGATAGGTTGTCCAACTACTTTGCGCCTGGCTCTGAAGAGAGTCATGACCAAATTTTTTTTTTTTAATTTCTTTTTTAAAAAAAAAATGAAAAATCTTCGATTTTTATGAGAAGTTTATGAGAGTCTGGGGAATTGTCCAAGGATTTTTTCTAGAAATTATGTAGGAACACAATTGGTAGTTTATGAGAGTCTTTTCATCGGGTTTTTTTTCAAAATCGGATATTACAATCTGATTCATTTACTTTTTAGTACAAATCAAATATGAATATCTGTATCGATAGCTTGCATGTCTAGACTTACAAAATGAATTGTTTTGATTTGTCAATGAAAAGCCCGTGTTATTAGGTGATGCATTCGAGTGGCATGTTCGAAATGTTTTGTGCAAAGCATGACTCTTCCTTTTTGTTGATTTCTTAATGAAATTATGAAATTAACTTACAAAATATAAGTAGAGTACGTTAATTATTGTGAAATTCCTGCTTGTATTTTTTGGTACGTCTTTGTCGCTTGTTAAGGAACACCGTAGCCTTCTTTATGTTGATGCTCAGCGAAACAAAATCACACACCTATTTTGTCTTCCTCAAGCAAATAATATATGCCTCCCATCTTTTTACCTTCAATACATTTTCCCTTTTGCTTTCTTTTTTTGATTCCTAAAAACACAGTGCTCTTTTCCCTTTTTGATTGCTTCAACAACCTTCAAAGTATATGTTCACAGAATTTGGCCTGCAGGAATCATTTTGAATTTTGAATGAAAACTTTGATTTACATCAGATGATTTTTTTATTTTTTATTTTTGGTTACTCTCTGGTTATCAGTTGTACGCATGTCGTTTTTCAACCTAATCAAGTCTAACCCATTTGGATCCCTTAGAGGTTATGGAGCAAGCATGTCGTCTCGCGTAGAAACGATTTCCATAAGCTGTCGACTTTTGTACTAATACTATGTAACGCCCCGATTTTCGGAAGCATTAATTTTAAATCATTTAATAAAAGATTAATATAAATAGAAAGGATCTCATAAAATAAACAGCGGAAATAACATAATTGTCTTAGTTCGATTACAACAATAACATAGTACTTTGTTGGGAAATTAAATTAAAGTTTTCCAACACAAAAATAAGGGAGATTGGCTCTACAGGTTAAGGTTGAGATCTTGATCCCAATGCTCCTCTTGAGCCTGATCCACTGGAAGGCCTTCTGTTCCAAAATAAGCGTCGCCCTCGACACCTACACCTCCTGTTTGATCACAATCTGGCATAATACGTCCGAGTCGCGAAGCAACATCATGGTATTATACCAGGGTCACACGAAGTGCAACACCGTGAGCGATAAATCACTCAATAGCTACTCTAACCCCCAACCCTTACATAACATACAAGAACAACATATATGATTGAAAAGCAGTACGTAAAAGAGTAAACACATAACTGATTTCATTACTAGCCATTAACTTACATGTTCATCTAAGTTCTCAACCTAGAGAACTTTCCTCCCGGTTAATCACTAAGGACTATGACCAAACTGTGATTTACTCCCCCCTTGCATGCCCTTCACTCGGGGGCCCCGACGGAAGGTATAAGTTACGTACTTAATCCAGCCGTCAGTCGCCTCGCAAGGATGAATTTCCCAGGGACGAAACTGTACCACTGGGCTACGTATGGCAACTGCCAGGTCCTGTAGGTATATAGCCGAAACTGGTCTATAATACTTCCACCCTTATAACGCCTCAGAATTCAAATGAAGCAAATCACAGAGTGTCATATCCTAGGGTTTCGAAATCATGGCAGACTGCCAAACAATCCTCCGAAACAATCACTTGGCGAAACTGCCATTCAACAACAATCTCGGGGTAACTCCCCATCAATCAATTCCAATTTACTTTTCCATTATCCTCATCGTCTATGTGATATCTGCGTACGATCACCCAACCCGGGAACCTAAGTGTCCATTCTAACATTCAACAATTTCATGATAAGTGCACACCACAGAAGAAGCAAGCGATAATGATATTCTAAAGGTCACAAAATCAGATAACACGATTCACAAGTTCACAAGTCATCACAACCCAAAGTAATCGAAAACAAGGGGCCTTAACGTAATTAAATAAAGTATATGGTCATAAATGTAATTTATAGAAATAAGGGATTGCCCTCGTAATCTTAAGTATAAGGGTAACAAAAGTAATTTCACGGTTCTAGGGTCCCTTGCGAAATCTTTACTAACTTTGGGGGCCTTTTTGTAAATAAAACTTTATACAAGGGCAAAATTGTAATTTTGCGACGACGAAGGGTAGACACGTAAAATACCTTATTAAAAACCCATGTGATAATATAAGAAATTCATACCATTTTCTTTTACTAAAATATTGATACTTGTAATATTTTAAATATGAGCATTTTAACTAATTCTGTACAAACATGTAAAAGGCTACTATCATAATTTAGCATTTTATTAATAAATGTCAAAATAGTAATTTTGTGTAAAACATCCACTGGTGCAAAAATCTAAGTAATAGAAATAATAAAAATTTAAAAGAACCAAATTCCAATTAGTTGTTGTATCTCGTAATTTAGTCAAATTAGGCACTTCTATTTTTATGCTTACTGATAACTTCATAAAAATACCTTTAACAATGAATCATCCTAACTACTATACAAAAGCACCTCAACTTCTAACTTTTCGGTTTACTTATTAAGACACAATGACATTGTAGAGTAGAAATTATAAGTAGATTTTTTTGCTAAACAACTTCTAATTTCTTAAGAAAAATAATAGTAATTTATTTTTAGGTGCACCACTAACTTAGTTTAACACCTCAGTTCAAAAAAAAAAAAATTTAAACTATGCATGAGTCCAAAGATGAACACGTGTTAGCAAACAAATTCATGCATAATTACAGCAATTAAATTCTCAGCATGTTAATCAAATTTCGGACAAATACTACAAATGGGTTTCGGACGGAATTGATAAAACCATTTCCACTTTAGTTTCTGGAGGTACACGTGGGGAACAAATCAGTGGGGTGCAAACACTACTTATACACAATGGAGTAAACCAACACTTCTAGGTATTAAGTTTTAGTGTAACTTGGGAAATAGTTTTCGGTTACTGTACAAAACTGGGTTTTGCCGAAATACAGAGTACAAGTTGGTCAAATGGTTTTTGCGCATTGGCTCGGTTTATATCACTACTAAACTATGGAGATAACATATAAACATCAAAATATACTTAGGGAATATGGAGAAAAGTTATTCTACCTCTCCTCCGAAGATCAAAGCAAGAAAATGGGATTTTTGGCGAAAACACGTGAACGGAAAAGATTACCGGAAGAAAAGGCCACGGGGTGGCGTTGAGGTGAATGGTTGGAGCTTAGTGGTGTATGATAGTGTAGGAGAAGGTTTGAAATTTAGATTTGTAGGGTGGAGTGGTGTGTGTGTGAAACCCACTTGATTTTCTCACTCCTAAAACTCCATTAAAATGGTTGAAGCTTCTCTCTCTCTCTATTCCTATCTCTTCTATATTTGCAGCAGAAAAATGTGTGGTTGTGTGTATTTTCGGAGTGAAGGAGGGGAAGATAAAGGGAAGTGGGTTTTGGGCATCAACCCATTGGATTTAGAGCAATATAACACCCAACGGTGAGAGGAAACTTATTAGGAGATGTGTGCAATTGTTAATGGCTGATTTTGAATCAAATGCCAAATATAGTCAGGCATGGAAAGACATGTGGGTGATGGTTGATAGACATTGGGGTTGATGGGTTTAGTTTCATTGTGACCAAGTTTGGGAGAATTTAGTTTGGGTAAAGGGTTAATGCTTTCATGTGTAAGTATATTTATATGTAGTCACAAAATGAAATAATTATATTAGTCTAAATATATAAAATGACAAGTTTTTATTAAACAGAATATATTTTTATAAAAAGATTAACCGGACTGTTACAGCCCATCCTCTTAAAATAATTTCGTCCGCGAAATTTGCCAATCAAAATATCTCAGAATATAATATCTATGTAAAAAAAAAAATTATTATTATTATTATTTTATAAATTCTATTTTACGAAAATGCGGGCTGTTACATACTAAATCGAAACGATTTTGATCATTCTTCTTTTATTCTTCTGATTCGTCTACGAGACTATCTAGATGACATGAAAATCTACAAGATCAAAAAATAGTTATTAGTGATACGCATAAAAAAAAAAGTTATTAATTCGAGGATGACATAACAACTGGGAGGCCAAACAGAGCAACATGGCGGAGAAGATTTTAGCCATAATGGGACCAAAGTAGGTCTCTTTTGAGAAATCCACAAAATACTTCCAATAATGCTAACTTTTTTTTTTTAACAGAACAATAATGCTAACTTGGGCCAATAATGCTACGGATACAACACCCAAATCAAATCCCAACCATAACACTCTCATTGGGTGGGACCCATATGGGATCCGACCTGTGGTTCTCATACTTATTTGAGAGTGTTATGGCCGGTTGTTATGTTCTTAGCATTATTGCAAGCTAAATAATTGAAAATGATGACTAAAATAGAGATAGCGATGGTTTCCAAGTGTGTTCTCTCATGACGTGCATAGCACGAGGTTTCTGCTACTTTTTATTATGGCTAATCCACCTTGACAGAACAAGTAAATAAGTTTTTTCTTTTTTTTTTTTTACTAGTGAGCATTTGCCTAGGTAAGTGCATGAGTGGAATTACCTTGTGATCGTGTCGTGCCGAGTCAAAAATATATTTATAATAACTTAGAATTAACTACTACTCCAGAGAATAGTGGTTAAGTTCGAGTATCGATCCACGGAGACAGATTGGCTAAGTTACAATAGCTTCGATTAATTTGTAGTTTAATTCGGGAAAGAAATTGATCGACTGGTGTTGTGAATTACTAAATTAAAACAAGCAATGATGAAATTGATGGAGAGGAGATCTAGGGTTTCAAATCCACCCCGACCACGTAACAAAACTATGCATAGGTAAGGGCCACTATTCGAATCACAATTGTCAAGAAAATATTTGTGATTGTTAAAAGGCATAAACTATCCCACGGCACGGACCGTCTCACTGGCACGGTGTCACTCCGCCCAACGGCACGATCCGTCTCACGAGCATAGCCTATCTCAGAACCCCAAGCACAACATTGAAAACAATTGCATAACTTGTATTCGAAAACCGCGGGTATGAATACGAAACATATTGAAAGCATTAAAATTCCTTTTGTACAATTGAAATCAAAAGAGTTCTAGTTATGCAATCGATCCGAATAAATAAAACCAAACCCTACGCATAAATAAGTTACTTGGAGCGGGGCTTCATCTTCCCCCTAGATGGGTGGTTTAGCCGGACATGGAGCCTCTCTTCAACTTCTGAACCCCTAATAATGACCTAGGATTATCCTTTTATAGTGCTCACAACTCTCTTGGAGTCCAAGTAAAAGAATAAGTTTAGGAAGTCCAATCTCAACCAAACTTCCCAAAAATCCCGTTATTGTCTTCTGCAGCCCGCTTTCAGTCCAATTTTGACCTTCAAGATGTTGGAATTTGGAAAACTCATAAACAGGAAAGTTGTAGGAAATTGAATTTCCTTTCCAGTGCCGCAAACCTTGCCTCAATCGGACACTCAAGCTAAAAGATATGGTCAAAATACTGAAGGCTGTCCAGATTCCTTTTCAATTCGGGATTGAATGATTTTCTTTCCAAATTGCACTTTATTTGGCTCATTGATCTCCAAATCCTACAAACACATTATACTAATTAATCCGCACCAAATAACAACATAAATGGACCCGCGAGTATAAGTTAGGGGGTTTAACTGAGTACAATTAAGCACCTATCACCTTGTTT
Source organism: Vaccinium myrtillus (assembly GCA_016920895.1). Lineage (NCBI taxonomy): Eukaryota > Viridiplantae > Streptophyta > Magnoliopsida > Ericales > Ericaceae > Vaccinium > Vaccinium myrtillus. The sequence continues at coordinate 9,865 of JADGMU010000121.1, read as the reverse complement.
CCTTCACTGAAAAAAATAATAAAATTCGAGAACTTTTTCTTCCTTGTAGACAACTCTTGGTAAGTGGTAACCGCTCCATAATCCTTCCGGGCCCGTTAAATCGTGACCCAATGTGGATGTCAGCCCATTGTTCCTGCTTTAATTACACTTGATAGATCCTATTTGTTGCCCCCCCTGTGATTTTTCCTATAGTTGGGATACTTGCTGCTCTATGCTTAAGCCAATTTGATCTTTTATTTTCAATGAAAATAACAATTTCACAAAACAAAGGTATCTAATATACCTGCTAAAACAAGCCCGCACATTATCAACTTGCATCCAAAATCACATGCATTAGAGTACAGAGGATTCTAGAAAGCCAACGTAGAAATATTGATTCAATATTAATCCCCTCATCAGCCGGAATTAGTTTCTCTGTATAATATTAATCCTCTCTAAAACCGACTCCCTCTCTCTCTATACCTATCCTTTCAACTTCAGATCTCATCGCCCAGGGGGAGCGGCGGCTCTTGTAAGAACCAGTGTTTATAAATAATTTTTCGAAAATGACAATGGGTTAATGTGAGGAATTGTGTTAAATGTCAAAATTGACTAAGCGTTGGATTATATGTGATGTCTAAGTTGATTTGAGTGTATTTGAATTACACAAGTCACATTTGGACTTGGTGTGTAATTATATGAGATTTATATGTGTGTGTGGTGGGAGAAGAGAGAGACAAAGTCATCTTCTTCCCCCAAAAACCCAACCGTCCCTCTCTCTCTCTCTCTCTCTCTCTCTCTCCTCCATGGCTCTCAAAACTTCTCTCTTCACAAATCTAGCCGAGAGAGAGAGAGAGAGAGATAGGGGTGGGGGCATATTTGGTAGATCATGTCATATTTTGTGCCAAAATTTAACGGTAGGGGGGTCAAGACGTAATAGAAGGTTTTGGTGACTAATTACTTTGGTCACCACAAACTTTTTGGTCACTAAAAATATTTTTTGGAGACCAATTATTGGTCACTGAAAATTATTTTCCATGATCAATTTAGTTGGTCACCAAGGGGGCATAACAGAAATTACTAACCTTCCCCTACCAATAGGTTGGTCATAAAAAATGTGTCTTTTGTGGCCAATTTCATGCTCTAATTTGGTCACAATATGTATCATTTTTCTTATTCAATGCAATTTATATTGGGCCAAATGAATTTTCCTTTTCGTTTCAATCCCTTGTAACCTGAGCATTTATATATCATTCACACTTAGACAACTACTTGTTCATCCAAAATGCCCAACCATTCAATAAGTAGGGTAAAACAAGTAATCACCATCTATGCATACACATATAAAATCCAAAATCATTAGTTGATGTCCTAACCATCGCCATAATACACAACTAGTGTTGTGCCCGTTCCATGCACGGGACAAAAAAATCACATTAGCATTTTTTTTTCAACAATTGTGTTTCGAATGGATACAACGCTAGTTGATAAAAAAGATAATCGATAAACGGCAATCATGTATCGAACGGGCACAATGCTATTAATAAAAAAAATTATATTGGTGTGTTTCCCGGCCTCGTGTGTTGAACGGGTACTACGCTACTTGATAAAAAAATTACATTGGTGAGGTTTTTCTGGTGCGTTTGTTAATTTGACATAGTAATTGGTTGTTATTTTGCAAATATTACTAATAGACAAAAAAAAATAATAATAGTATTCGGTATCAATTAGTAAAGTTAAAAAAGAAATTATGAAAATATAAATATAAAGGGAAAAATAAACTAACGAAGTGTTTGATTTTGAACAGGGGCAGGAGACCCTTGAACAGGAATGCATCGCAATTGTGTTTTTTCATTCACCTTACACGTGGTGTAATAAGAAGAAAGATGAAAATGAGAGAAGACGAGGATGTGGATGTTGATTTAGGAATTTGGTGAATTAGGAGTGATTTTTTTCTTTTCAAAATAATAAAAAAATCTGAGAATTGAGGGTTTGGGGTTTGGAGGCTTTTAGGGCTTAGATACATTGCTATAGTATATTGATACATAGATTAGAAAATTGGTCTAAAGGCCAACTTTGGGGCTTTGAATGGTGTTTAATCCAGTTTAACTTATTTTAATGCTTCCAATACATTGATGGAAATTTTTTGATAGCTCAAGGATAACATTAGACAAAAATATCATTAATGAACCACACCACTCACGCTCAGGAATTTCTCATGGACAAAAGCAAAAGTTGTTCATTTATGACATTCTTGATGTGACCCGTCAGCCACGATTATCCCTTAATGAACCCCAACCCCTGACGTAACCCCAGCCCCTGACGATTGTCCCATTTTTTATGTGACCCGTCGTCACATTGCCCCACGCCGCCTCCTTCTCTCTCTCTCTCTCTCTCTCTCTCTCTCTCATGTGGGACAAAATTGATTGGACAAAATTAATTTCTCCTTTAATTTTTGGGGTGATTCAATTTTAAGGGTTTAGGCTCTTTGGGGTAGAGTATAGTGGGTTTAGGCATTTTGGATTTAGGCACTTAGGGTACACTTTCCAATTATAGGGTTTTAGTTGTTTAGACACTTTCATAGAGTACCATAGTGTTTTAAGCACTTTCATAGGGTACCCTAGGATTTAGGCACTTAGGGTGCACTTTCCAATTATAGAGTTTTAGTTGTTTAGGCACTTTCATAGGGTATCATAGTGTTTTAGGCACTTTCATAGGGTACCCTAGGGTTTAGGTATATGGTGCACTTTCTATTTATTGGGTTTTAGTGGTTTACGCACTTTCTTAGGGTACCCTAGGGTTTTAGGCACTTTCATAGGTACCTAGGGTTTTAAAAAAAAAAAAAAAAGAACCTGGTACAGATGCCATTGAATCTGGGGCAGGCATTGAATCTTGGATAGGGGGAAAGGAACCACGTTAGACTTTATAGAAGGCACAATCTCAGTTCGGGGAGTGGATGTATGTGGTACAACAGACTTCGACCTTTTTCTTGAATCCGTAGATGCAATCTGAAAAACATGATGTAAAATAAATATGACTAAGTTATCTATAAGCCTTGAATTAATAATACAATCACTTATCACCTCTTCTTCATCATTGCTGGAAGAACTTAAAGCGTCCTCATCCTCGGATGGCTGATACCCAACTCGGTAGTCTTTAAGTTAAAATCTCAGGCAGCAGAAATACAGGTTTTTCCTCCATCTTAAGGTCCAAGATCCAAGCATATTTTACAAAAACAAGCATAAAACAAATATCAATTCGTTTGGCAAGTTGTGCAAATCACCCTAAACCTTCCTAAACAAGAAGGGTAAAATATACAGGAAAAGGGAAGCACCTGAAAAAACACAGGGTAATCATCACGGTCCCTAGTGAATATGCGAACACCAAATACATGCTTGTAATGAACGCAAGAACCATTGCTTCCGGGAAATGATAACAAGAAATCTAGCCACAAGCATAGTGTTTCTCTCACAACTAGGGAAATAAACACGGCTGTGGCAGAGAATAGCATCGCCATAGCATCTTTTACAACAAATGCTTTACAAGTTGCATGGGTTTCATTGCCATTGTAGTCGCCCTCTCTGGCCAAACCAACAACGAAGGATACGGTGGCTATGAGTGCTTTCACAAACGAACTGGTGTCAATTTCTCTCCCTGTTTTTATTCGATCCCTGGTGCTGCAGAAATGGTACAGGATTGCAGAACAAAAGGGAACCTAGTCCCTAAAGAGCTCCCATGGCGTCCTCAAACACAAAATGCCGAATAGAGGATGGAAATTCCTCACAAAGAACAAATGGCTTGAATTACTCTTCTGATGTACGATGACCGTTGTTTTTCCTGTCCATTATGTTCCTCTGTGGTTTTATTATCAATATCTCTGCTGAATTTATCTCGACGACCCAGAGTACAACCGAGGGATCTAAAAGCACATTTAGTGAAACCCTGCATTTATAAGTTCCTTTTAGTCAACTTGGAAAACAGATGTTTCGCATTATGGTTTTGTTCAATTTTTGGAATTCTCAGATAGCCAGTACATTGAATTTGTTAGCTGGAGTTGAGAAAAATTAGGCCGAGAGAAAACAGATACTCCTATATGTAAACTAGTTCTCCATGTGCTATATCACATGGATAGGCATATGCACACAGCGGGGACATGACAATTCTACAAATAGGGACATGGTGTGGAACGCGTAAATTTTGTTCAAATAATGTTTTATGTTTTGCAAACCTGCGATGTATGCATTGTGACTGATGTTGTATGCCTATATACGTATATGGAACTAGGTTTTGTAGTTACTTTTAGCCTGATGCTTGAAGTTCATAAATATTCCTGGAATAGATTTTAAAATTTACAAAAGCTGCCATATCCCCATGTGTGTCTCCGAGGTGTTCCTTCCAAAATGTAATGGACATTCCATTTGACATGCCCCATTTGTATTTTGGCACGTGCCTGAAATGTGCCATGTCCCTTGTGTGTCCGACACTTGTACGGCGACCACTTGATGTGTCGGTGCTTTATAGTTCATGTATCAAAGGTACGCTTTCTTACCAATTTTCCACCATTTTTGTTGCTGTGGATTACGTACAGAGGAGTCAGATTTTCCTTGTTGAAAGCCATCTTGTCCGATTTTGGGTGCCTTACGAGACTGGATTCAAAGCAATCAGAAGCAGCAAGCAAATGAAGAGAGGTGTTCCCGTCAATGTCTTTTTGATTTATAAGGCTGCTGAAGGAGAAGTTTTGCAAGATAAATTTGATTGCCCTCTTTCTCTTGTTTTTTGCTGCAATGTGAAGGATATTCTGGCCCTTTCCATGAACCACCTCCCAGCAATCGGGACACTGTGATATAAGCTCTTCCATTACACTGACATGGCCTCGGCTAGCTGCTAAATGAAGAGCTATCTTATTGTCGTCTCCGTTTCCTATGTATGCAATCGATTTATCCACGTTTAGTAGCTCTTTCGCCCTTGATACATGACCAAAGTGCGCAGCATAGTGAAGCGGTGTCCACCCATGTACATCGGGTACGTTGCATAGAGCTGGCTTCCACTCAAGTAGTCTCTTGGTACATTCTATAAGAGAATCAAATCAGATTGTAAACAAGAAAGTCAAGTTGTTCCATACTGATTTCTCTTCCTTATCTGTTTCTTTTTCGTGTTTTTGAAAAATGAAAACAACTGAAATTTGGAAAGTAGGTCCTATAAGCCTGTCCTCTTTTCGTCGAAAATCACAATTTATCGTCTGCCAAAGAATCTTGTTTTTTTTTTTTCCCCCGAAAACATCATTATGTGTCTCCTGATACTTGGGTTATTTCCCTAAATCTGTCCCGAAAAAGTTCAGAAGCTATTTGCCAAAACAAGCTATATACATCTGATCGAAAAAATGAAAACAACTTCAATAAGACCTTCAAAGTCGTGAATTACAGCAGCATGCAAAGCCGTTCTGCCACCAGGGCCACCATAAGCCGGAGCATTGCATGTCTTCAATATCACAAACACCAAACCAACATACCCTCTCTCCGCAGCCAAGTAAAGTGGAGTCTCCTCAGCCTTGTTAGCCGGATGACAAAACTCCGGATCTTCTCTCGTCAACAATTGGACAGCCACCGGGTGGTGATTCCTCACGGCCTCATGCAAGGCCATGTCCCCTTCCTCATTCGTAACCCTCATCATGTCCTTAGCGGTTCCACCCCCATTTTCAAGCTCCTCATTGAGCGCGTTCGCGTACTCAATCAAGGCTTGGACTATCGGCGAGTGCCCTTCTCTGGCTGCTACGTGGAGAGAGGTGTCACCCATCGAGTTCACTTTCCGGTACATCGAGGGGCACATGTTTAGGATCTCCATGACACTCTGGATGTTTCCGAATTGTGTCGCGACGTGGAGGACAGTGTTGTTGTTTGGAGTGAACTTGTTTTCCAGATTGTCTTTGTTTTGTATGAGAACTTCAGTGTTTCCCTCCATGGCAGCTCTATACAAGCTACTGTCCATGGTCTGGTATACCAATTGAAAGAAAACTCCCTTTTTTTTGGCCCCCAAAACTAACTCTTGTTTTGTTTTTCTTTAGCTTTAGAATGGAAGAGTAAGTAATCAAACAACAGGGGGACTTATTAGGGATTGTCTAGAATGATATCTGAATATTAACAAAATGTCGACGGGCCGGCAGGGAGGTGATTAATCCAATTAATGAACACAAATTGTCAAATTCACATGTCATTTGTTGTTTTCAAACATATAAGAAGTGATTCCTGTTTAAGTACTATGTGGTTGAGGTCCGTTCGGTTCACTTATTTATTTACTTTAAGTACTAAAATACGATTGTTTAGTGGTGCCTGGTACCGATTTAATTATTTAACGATATTCTAACATTCTCTCTCAAGTACGACCGTGTGGCCTACTGTGACTGGAGCACTACAGGTCATGTTGTAACACAGATGCGGGCTCTATCCGAGCCTTAAAAAATAATTCAAATTGAATGGATTAATGACAACTGTGGTGTGAAGCATTATGGCTTTGTTATAGCTGGGCTTGAGAAAGATGTGATGGGAGGAATTTCAATAAGTCAGGTGTTCCACTAACAAAAAATCGTTTTTTTCTAAAAACTGAGATAGACTCTCACAATACATCACATAAAGAAATTGTAAAAATCCAATTTATTCTAAAAACACTCCTAGCGGAAGACCCCGAAAACGGGCTTGTGCCCGTTGATTGGAAAATCTATGCTAATTTTTTGATTTTGGTTGATGTAGCTGTTGTTTGTGCTCGAGTCTAATAGGGTTGTGTTGCTGTGGGCTATGTCTGTGGACAAGTTGTGTAGCAGCCATATCCTTCTTTGCTTTGTTTTTCTAGCACTATTTGTCTACAGTTCCCGAGGATTATAAAGTTCAATATTACTACTATTAGATTTGGATTCGGCTCCTTTATTGGTCGAGAATCAAATTGAGGCCCACTTCAAATATTTTAATGGATGAATTGAACTTGAACGAGTCCTAAACCAAATTGACCCTTGAAAATTTATAAACGACTCTGTTCATTTACAATCATAACCCGGGACAGCTTTGAACGTGCTCCCACTCAATTTCAGGTTTTTTTCCGAAGAAGGAAAAATTGAACTTGAACGAGTCCTAAACCAAATTGACCCTTGAAAATTTATGAACGATTCTGTTCATTTACAATCCTAATCCGGGACAACTTTGCACGTGTCCCCACTCAATTTCAGATTTTTTTTTTCGAAGAAGAAGGAAAAGCACACACTGTAAATCTGTCTAAACATAAAACAAGCCTCAGAAAAAAACCTAGAAGGCGGCTTATCTCCAAAGGCATTGAACTCTCCTTCAACAGCTTAGCTAACGCGTCGTACCAAAAGCACTAATAGCTAGGGATGGGCATCGTATCGTATCGTATCGTGTCGTGTCATCTCATGTCGAGTCAGAATTCTCTCAACCCTAACCTGACCTGTTTTGTTTTTGGTGTTATTGTGTCATGTCATATTCGTGTTTCGTATTAGAAATAGCCGATCCTAACCCGCTAACTTTGTGTCTGGTTCGTGTCATATTATATTGTCCTTGCATAAATTCTCTTGTCGTGTCGTCTCAGAATTCTCTTAACCTTACCCCGATCTGTTTAGCTTTTCGTGTTATTGTGTCGTGTCATATTCGTGTTAAATAGCCGACCCTAACTCACTTACTTCGTGTCGTGTTCTCGTATCGTGTCGAAAAATTCTTACCCCTACTAACAACCTCTTTGGATAGTGAGAAACTATAAGAAATGTGAGCTCTTTCTCACCCAACCTCACCATTTTAAGTAAAAACGGAGGAATATCCAATATCTGTTTTTATTTTTATACTTTTGTCTTTCATTTCTTGCCAAAAAGCTCCATAAAAATGAATGTTTGATTTGGCTAGGAATCGTAACTTTTTTTTCTCTTTTCTTATGAAATTCTCCCCATCCAAAGGGGCTATAATTTTATGTTTAAGCTTAATAGAAATTGGTGTTCTCCCTATAGAGAATTTCCTGATCCGTTGTTAACCCTAATGCACAAGAACAGCGACCCTCAATAATTTTTGTCCTCTATGAGGACACATTTCTTGACTGCCCACATGAAGTTATCCCTTCACATATCAGAACAATAGCGCAAAAGTGAAAGTATCTTTTCATAACGAATTCGGGGGCTCTGTCGTCCCAGGGCCTGTCGACTCATTTTCGGTTGTGTAATTGTGTTTTGGAGGGTTTAGATTTGAGAGGTGTCGAAGGTTGTTTTGGGTATTTAACTCTTCTGAAATTTGAGTCGTTCGAAACACGTTTGGACGATCGAGATCGATCAACCAGCCCTACCATCCCTAAGAGATGGCAGAGCCCCCGGATCCTTCGATAACATATCAAAATTCGCAAGGGCAAAATCGAAGACATGTTAACAGAGTGAGCGATAATTGAGAACGCAAAACGAAAGCCGTCAACGAAGGATTAAAGTTGCGAGTCTTGTGATTTGCGAATTTCCAGATCAAATACTACTCCCTCCATCCCATTTTAAATGCTCCCTACGTATATCTGTGTCATTTTCAAACGTCTATATCTTTTTTTTGGTAAGGTTTCCAAAGTTTTTAAAATTTTTGTCTAATAGAACTAACTGAGATCTATCAAATAAGATTCATATTGCATATAAAATACATTATAGAATGAAAATTATAAGAGTTTTAAAAAAACACGCATAACCGTAGAAAGCATTTAAATTGGGACGGAGGGAGTAGCACAAAAGGACCCCGAGCTTTGATTGCGTAAACTTCACTTTAAACGACTCTCATCGTTCCTCGGGAACTTTCGTTTTGCGCATTTGATCATTCCTCTCAGTTGACTTGGTTACCAACAATGGCAACAACCTACGGTACTCCCCCAGCCCAAAACCACCACTCCCTCACCGCCGCCGTCGCCACCCTCCGCCCCTGGCGCGACTTCCTCTCTCTCTCCGCCCTCTCCCTCCCCGTCTCCCTCTCCGAAGCCACCTCCCGCCTCAGTTCCAACCTCAACCACTTCCGCCTCAACTACGCCCTCATCTCTATCGTCATCCTCGTCCTCTCTCTCATCTCCCATCCCCTCGCCATCATCCTCTCTGTCCTCCTCCTCGCCGCGTGGTTCTTCCTCTACTTCTCCCGCGACGAGCCTGTAACCGTCTTCGATTTCCAGATCGACGATCGGGTCGTGCTGATTGCGCTCAGTTTCGCTACTGTTCTGGTCCTGACTTTGACCCACGTGTGGTGGAACGTCCTCGTTTCGACGTTGATTTCGGCCTGTTTGGCTTGTTTGCATGCTGTGATTAGGTTTCCGGCGGATGCGGATTACGAGGATTCGCCGTACGGGGCCTTGCTTTCGTCGGGTGTGGATGATAGTCCCAGAGGGGCTTATTCTCATGTCTGATGAATTCGATTTTCGGATTGTTTTTGGGCGGTCCAGTTGGCTGGAATTTGGGGGAAAATGGAATTGGGGCGGCACGTGGTTGTAGCAATGGGTAACTATTACATTCTTGTAGTTGTTGATTATACGGATTGTCCATTTTCTGTACTGCAATTGATTAGTTCTTGTTTTGTTGGATGTCAATTAGCTGATTAGTTATAGTTTATGTTTCGTATACATCATATGGGTCTGATTGTGATTTTGAAATTGGAAGAAACTTAGGGCCGTTTGGCCATTTCCGTTTTGGATTATGAATTATGCATTTTCGTATGGAAGGGTTTTACGCAAGTATTATAGTTTCTGAGAAATAAGATGGAGAATGTAGAATCCAAAAATTAGGAATCGCTTTCGCTTTTCTATCATTTGTGGATAGCTCCTGAGGGGCTTACTCTCATGTCTGAATTTCGATTGTGGGATTGTTTCGAATGTCACAATTGGCTGGAAC
>JADGMU010000120.1:0-12341 GCA_016920895.1 Vaccinium myrtillus | reverse complement strand
TTTATTGTAATTTTAATTACAATAATCAATTTTTATTACTAAAATAATAAAGTGAGGGCAATTAAGTCATTTTCTATCCCACCCTATCCTATCCACCCTTCAAATCCCCCTTCTCAAAATACCATCCAAACCCTTATTACAAATCCACTCTTCTTAAGAGAGGGGTCCACTCTTCTTACAAATCCACCCTCTAATCCGCCCTCCTTCTATATCCACCAAAAATCAAATCCACCAGCCGAACACCCCGTTAGTGTGCCTCTGGGAAGTCGTTTCATTGGTCTCCTTAGCCTTACTACCCTGGGAAAAAAAAAACTAATCGAATAAATTATTCTTGTTTATTCGGTTAGTTTGAGGGCTTTCTATCTAATTTTCTTTAAGGTGTTTAAGGGCTTTGTCCCAATTAAATTACTCTCGATGATGCATTTTTGGGGTACAATAGTTGTTGGGTTTAGCTATTTGAGTTACAATTATTGTTGGCCTGATTATTGTGTTAGAATTGTTGTTTGGGCTATTACTTATGCTTATGATGGAGCTTTAATTTAAGTTTATAATTTTTTTTACCTAATAAAAGGAAAAAAAAAATCTAGTGATCCAGGCTTAATTAACATTTTTGGTCCAATCTGAATAAATCGTAAACAACTTCCAGACCCGAATAACACCGAACCCAATCAAATTGAATATCAACAGTTTGGTTTTGGTTTATACATTTAGAAACCAAATTATTCGGTTTGGTCTGAAAAAATGCTAAAAACTGGACTGAACCGGGCCAATTACACCCTAAAGTAAATGTGTGGTGTTGAGTGACGTGTTCTTTATTGTTTATGTTGACACACACTGTTTTCCTACTAGCAATGACTGGGGAAATTTAACTAAAGTTTTTGGGTTTCGGACGGGGTGGTTTTCGTTTTTCTGAGGTGCTAAATATCACTTCACATCCATCAACTATTTTAGCACTTTCAATCATTTTAAGTAAAAATGAAAACCATGTCGATCACTCTTTGGAATTGAGAAAGAGGGGTTTGATTGAAAATGTCCTCTTCAATGGTTGTTCGAAAATTTGCAAATCTACGAATGAATTTTCAATTCCATAAACTGCAATCTCTGTCTTCGAAAGAGCAAATTTCCTCTCTCCTCCTCCAAGGTAAGGTTTACGTTGAATGGTTATTGTTTGTGTACATGTTCATGTTCATGTGAATGTAATCACGCATTTTCGTTGAATTTCTTGTATGGACCAAATTCCGGATTCGTCTTGTTTTGGCAATTCCATATGACAAAACACATATTTTTATCAAGTTGTAATTTTATTGTTTTTCCTTAATTAATTTTCTAAGTAGTGAGTTTGTATAGGATTAGAGTGGAAGGAATCATTTTATTATGTAATTTGAGAGTTAGTGCTTTAATCGTTTTGTTGCCAATCAATATGGTGCATTTAGAACGGGAAGATCGATCATGGGATCAATCGGTTTATTAGTCGGGTGTCTCCAATATAGCACAAGCCGCAAGGTTGCACATGGCGTTCAGGTTCAGAGCATAGCGACTGATAGATGGATCAATCGGGTTCTTACTCGGACAGCTTAAAAAATCAAATCTATAATTGTCCGATCAATCGGCTTACAATGCGATTGATCGGAATGGCAACTCTATAAATATGTCACGGTTTTTAGATCTAGGGTAAGGAAGTCGGCTGAAAAAGAATATTAGAGCCGCTTGTTTTCAAAGCCACAAAACCCTAGTGTATCGAGAGTGAATCTTGAAGCACTTAATCCATGGAACATTAATCAAAGCTTCAAGAGGTTTCTACATCAAAAATCAAGTTCAAGTTTCTTTCGGTGGATTTTCGGAATAACGTTTGGAAGGCTTGTGGATTCGAGGCAGCGGCAATCAAATACTGGGTGTGGTGAACGAGGAGTCGGCAACCGATCTTAGGTCAATTGTAAGGAGTCTCAATTGTGAGTAAGGTCGTTTTGTAACCACACAATGATTTTTATAGTGTTTGATTCCTTCCCGTTTGTTTTTGCCCATTTAGGGTTTTGCCACGTATATCTTTGTGTTCATCATTTTTCTTCAATTCTTATTTATTTGCTTTAACTAATTGGTAGCAAAATAGGAATTTCACTTGGTATCAGAGCAGGTCGCTCATATTGATTTTGTGGATTTTTTTTTCACGAGCGGATCCTTAATTTTTTTTTTATTTGCTAGTATGGATTCACCAAAAGAAAGCAATTTTATATTCAAACCTCCAATATTTGATAGCTCCAAATTTGTTGCATGTGGTACATCTATGTTTCCAGCTGGTGCACGTAGTGTAAAATCTAACTGTGAGAACGTAAGTGATATGTCGGGCAATGAGGATAAATATGATGCAGAAACTATGGCTTTGATTGCGAAAAACTTTAGAAGTTCATTTAAGAAAAAAACAGGTGTGGGATTAGCCACCAAGTTAAAACAGTGTGAGAAAGAGAAAATGGAAACTTTGCATGATCTTGATATGCTTAAATCCAAACATGTTATTCTGAAAAATGATATGCAGAGCCTTATTAATTGAAACTAACAAACTTCTTGAATCAAAAGTAACTAAATTGCAAGTTGAACTTGACAAGGCCAATGCTACTTTTAAGAAATTGAATGCAGGTTCACAAGTTTTAGATGAAGTTTTGTCATCTCAAAAGGTGGCATCGGATAAAAGTGGACTTGGATATGAAATAAAATTAAGGATCGTCAAAGTCAAAGGCGAAAGGAAAGATTGCATTTATCAATCCCACTGTTTCACCAAAAGATGTGGCAAAAACAAGAATCAAGGAAGTCGATAACATCAATGTGTCCAAACAACCTACTCCTATTGATGCAAGGATTCAAAGGGGCATCAATGGTAAATCCATCACCAAACGTGGTGAGGTAAATTTGATTAAGTTTATTCCTACTTGTCATAATTGTGGTGTTAAAGGTCACATCAAACCTCAATGTAGGAAATTGCATGCATCACGTACTTCACGTACTTCACACATACACGTGTCTCATTCGCATGATTATGACAAGTTTATTCCCACATGTCATTATTGTAATGTCAAAGGACACATTAAACCGAATTGCTTCCAACTGCACGGATATCCCTCCATGGCTCGTAGCTTTGGTAGTCGAAATAAAATTGATTATTTTAAAACAGTTATAAAACAGGACAACATTAAAAAATCTTGGGCCAAGTATGCTAATTGTGGTAATGTTAGAAATATGACATTTAGGGATATGACGCATAAACATATGCCTAACATTCAGAGTAAAGTAGTCCCTATTAAAACCAGAGCTATTTGGGTGAGGAGGTCAGACTTGAGACCTCAAGCGAATATTTTTACGAATCCTCTAGATGACATTGGATTATCCGGCAGAGTTGTCCTCACATTTTGATGGTTTGATCTTGCATTCATAGTCTAGGTTAATTTTATTGTCTATCTTAAATCTAGAGCTATGCTTTATGTTCTTTTCTATTGTTATTTTATTATGTTACTGCTTTAGTTTATTTCCTCACTTTGCCTATAAAAATGGAAAAAGATTGTGTTCTTTTAATGTTTAAAAAAACAAAACAAAAGGATTGTCATTTTTTTACTAGGAGAGTTTGAGCTGAGCCTAATAATCTTTGTTGTTGCTGGTTTTTAGTTTTCTAATATGTTCTTAAGAAAATAACAAAAACATTCATATTTCTAAAATTTCAAAAAAATCCATTTTTTTGTGGCTTCATTCTGTGTCGAGTTACTATCATCTATTATCATAAGTACAGACATTCTCAATACAGCATGCACATATGTTGCGATTTCTCACCCTTCGATGCATTTAGATGATGAGTGTTGCATGCTTCATTACCGTATGTTCTCCACTATCTCACGAAAATGATAGATTGCTCCTTATTCACGTTAGTCTCATGTATCTAGCCGTTTTCTTGTGTTCGTCCCTTTGAGATTGACCTATGGCTACTATTCCCATGTGGGTTTTAAATTTATCTTTGCAAGAGTCAATCTCTTAGTATTATGTTGTTTACCTATCCGGGCGTTCATTGAGTAACCGGATAATCAGGGTGAGGTACTCTCCCCCTGAGTGTTCGCGTCAAAAGATGGATAGACCTTGTGAAGGTATTATTGGACCATTCGCTTAGTAACCGGACATTGGGTATGAGGTACTCTTACTCCCAATATTCGCGTCAAATGGCAGTGGGGTAAAAGAGAATTTTAGTGTCTGTGCTGCTCTCTAAAAATTAAAAAAGAAAAAAGAAAAAAAAGAGGATGTGACTTTGAGGGGGAGTATTTAGCTTGCTCATTCGTTAATCACATTGAGGACCTAGCTCGGTTTGACTTTTTGAGGGGGAGTTGTCTTGAAACTCCTAGTATACATGAGAACCGACGAACTTAATTAGTTGATCTTGATATGATTTTTGTGATTCACACACACTTTATCATTCGGCTATGTTGTTTGTCGCATTCTTGATCTAATGTCTCTATGGTGCGCTTTCACAATATTTGTTCATGTTTTTTTGTCTTGATGTGTGTGTTCATGGTTATTAACGGTAGGCATAAGAGCAGGTGTGTCACATGTGATCCTCTTCCTTTATTTACTCACATTATTAGTGTTTCTTTTGTTATATAAAAAATGCTGTGATAAAAAATTAATATTCATTGTTTGTGGGGGAGTAGAATATCCTGTCAAAAAAAAAAAAAATTATTGATTGAGGGGGAGTTTCGGTGTTCTTTGTCATTTTTCGAGCGTACATGAGAAACCTCGTTTGTAATTGATAATTAATCTTGAGGGCTACTGACATGTCACCCACACACCTTTGTCATCGATCCGTGTCTAATGCACATTTATTCTTCTCGATATATCCATGGTTGAATTCAATATATTTAGCACATACCTAATTAAAAATGTTTCTATTCATCGAGTCTCATAATTGAGAACTTACTCCTTAGTTGGTGCTACAATGTTGCATGATTTTCTTGTCGAGCTATTTTAAAATATTATTTTGTTACTTTTGTGGTTTATGTTTTGGAAATAGCTAGTTGTTGGTTATTCCCAGGCCTAGTTGGCACTTTGCTGTTACTTCTATTTTGGTTGTTCTTAAATTTTGGTATTCCTTGTCGCTTATGAATTTTTGGTACATTTGTTTCTGGTTTATGTTAGTTTGGCTGCTGGTTTTATAGCTTCTACACTTTGGCTCTCTTGGAACATAGTTTATGGTATTTTTATTGTTGTGCTATCTGGTTGGTTTAAATGTCCATATATTTTCTTTATTGTTGCGTTATTGGTTAGAGAGATTGTTCTATTTTTATGCTAGTCTTTGCGCCTCTCATAAATTTCTAATTTGGCTTTTTTTTTTCTTCCTTGTTTAGTGCTCTTCTACTCGCATTTATTGCTTCACTGTTTATCCTATTCGCCCTTTGTCCCTTCATGTCAAAAAGGGAGAGAATGATGACAGGGGGAGTAGGTTGCCTATTGTTCTAATGTGGTTGGATGTTGAGTTTTATTTGCAGCCTCTCTACAACTCGATCTCAGTTCGTCTTTTGAATTCATTTTATAGGAGATATTTTCATTGTAGTGTGTTTTGTCATGGAAGTGCCAAAGGGGGAGATTGTAAGGACCAAATTCCGGAGTCGTCTTGTTTTGGCAATTCCATATGACAAAACACATATTTTTATCGAGTTGTAATTTTATTGTTTTCCCTTAATTTTCTAAGTAGTGAGTCTGTATAGGATTAGAGTGGAAGGAATCATTTTATTATGTAATTTGAGAGTTAGTGCTTTAGTCTTTTTGTGGCCGATCAATATGGTGCATTTAGAACGGGAAGATCGATCATGGGATCAATCGGTTTATTAGTCGGGTGTCTCCAATATAGCACAAGCCGCAAGGTTGCACAGGGCGTGCAGGTTCAGAGCATAGCGACTGATAGATGGATCAATCGGGTTCTTGCTCGGACAGCTTCAAAAATCAGATCTATAATGGTCTGATCAATTGGCTTACAATGCGATTGATCGGAATGGCAACTCTATAGATATGTCACGGTTTTTAGATCTAGGGTAAGGAAGTCGGCTGAAAAAGATTATTAGAGCCGCTTGTTTTCAAAGCCACAAAGCCCTAGAGTATCGAGAGTGAATCTTGAAGCACTTAATCCATGGAACATTAATCAAAGCTTCACGAAGTTTCTACATCAACAATCAAGTTCAAGTTTCTTCCGATGGATTTTCAGAATAACGTTTGGAAGGCTCGTGGATTCGAGGCAGCGGCAATCAAATACTGGGTGTGGTGAACGAGGAGTGGGCAACCGATCTTAGGTCAATTGCGAGGAGTCTCAATTGTGAGTAAGGTCGTTTTGTAACCGCACAATGATTTTTATAGTGTTTGATTCCTTCCCGTGGTTTTCGCCCATTTAGGGTTTTTTCACGTATATCTTTGTGTTCATCGTTTTTCTTCAATTCTTATTTATTTGCTTTAACTAATTGGTAGCAAAATAGGAATTTCATTTCTGATTAACTTTGTTCTCAATCCGAAAAGGTTACGGCGAGAATCGATTTTTTGAGCTCTCTGCTCCCTTTTCCTACTCCAATCGCCTCGGCATGCCTTGTCTCCCAAGCATGTGTGCGCGCGTGATGCATAATGTGATTGAAAATGGATTTCTATATGGTTGACTGCTTAGAGTGCTTTTGGACTAAAATAATTTTTGTCATCACTGGTGGTATTATTTCAACTTTTGGTTATCTTTTTTTTCTTTTTTCTTTTTTATTATAGATTTTTGTCATAATTTTTAGGAAATGACTACAATACAAACCCATTAAAGGTGTATAATATATGCACCTATTGTATGGTTCAGATTGTGCCACCTCATTGGCAATCGTAACATTTTCTAGTTTTTCGTAACTTTTCAGCAATATGATTTGTAGCATTTTGGTGTGTCTCGTACCTTTTATTAAAAAAATCGTAACTTTTATTGGACAAGGAGGATAAAGGAAAGTAAGTAGTATAACAACATGAGCCAACGTTGGAAAAAAAAAGGCCCATACAAGACGATGGCGCTAAAAATTATCTTTTTAGAACTTTTTTCATCTTTAGTATTTTTTTTTCAACTTTGGTCTATATCTATATTTTTACAATTATTCGATTTATCTCATTGAGACCAACGATCAATTAAAAAACTTGACCAGAATCTTATAAAAATTACGAGAAAACAAGCAAAAAGACCCAAAAATTTAGACCAAAGGGACCTCGATAAGGTCGAAAAAGTTACTATTGTCATGATTTTCCAATTGTACGAGGGACGTATTATTGCGTTTAAGGTGTCTTTGACTTCGGCAGTGATTAGAGAGAGATGCAGGGAAGGTCAGAGGTCACGCTGGCTAGGGAGAGAGAGAATGAAAGGGAATCAAGAGGAAGAAGAGTTGGCGATTATTCTAACCCATTCACAACTGTATTCGTTGATAATCTACCCTTTCAAATTCGCAAAATCTGGCTATTCAACCTCTTTTCCAGATTCGGCAAAATCAGGAATATATTCATCCCAAACAAAAGAAGCAAAATCACTGGAAAAAGCTTCGCGTTCGTGAGATTCCTGAGGGTCGAAGATGCAGAAGCAGCAATTTCAAACATCAAAGACACATGGTACTGGAATCACAAATTAGTGGCAAAGTTTTCGAGTTTCCCGAAGAAAGAAGATGTGCAAAACCCTAGAAGACACAATCAGGGCACTTTCAACAACATACCAAGCCACTGGAATCAGCAAGGGCCACAAAATCATCAGAAATTCACAGAAGAGACAAGAGGCAAAGAGGTGTGGAGAAGAAAAGGAATAGAACAAACAAGCAAGCAAGGGGAGCAGAGAAATGCAAAAGCTATCGAGTCTCCAGCAGGAGTGCATATGGGTATCATCAAAGTTCAACCGGCGGGGTGCGGGTGGCTGACAAGGAGTGCTGTTGCAAAGATAAGCAGACTGGTTTCTTCAGGAGATTTAGAACAAGTATTCAAAAAAGAAGGGAATATTAAGGTTCAAATAAAAAATCTTGGAGGAAGATTCATAATTATCACTTTCCCAGATATGGCATCCAGAGACTTGTCGATCAAAGATAAATGGTTAACTAGTTGGGTCGAGGAAATAAGACCATGGAGAGGAGAACAAGCAAGCGAAGAAAGATTTGTCTGGCTATCATGCTATGGAATGCCACTTAATGCTTGGTCCAATCCAGTTTTCAAAGAAATCGGTGACAGATGGGGGAAGTTTCTGCAAGTAGATGAAGACACTTTGAAGGAACACTCTTATGCAAAAGCAAAAATCCTGATAGCGACAAACAATTTTCACAAACTGGAAGGCAATGTTAATCTGATCATTGAGGAGGTAAATTATTATGTTAGAGTTATTGAAGAAGATTCTTTCAGTTTCATAATCAATAGCTTTTTCGATGCATCATCGGCTTTGGACATGGTAAAGGAAAATACATTGGTTGAAGATGATGACATGGAAAGGAGTAGGAATGAGGTGGAAAAAGCAGATGATGTGGAATCAAATTATGGGTCACAACATGCAGACTCAAGCACTAAGGAGACAGAAATCTCAAAAACTGGAGAAGGCATGCCACATTTCTTTAATGAAGCGGCTGTGGTGATGGGCTCAATGGATTCTCCCTTGGGGAATGAAAACTCGGTTGGGGGAAGTGACCTGGTGGCCGACAGCTTTGGGAATCTTTCATTAGAAAA
The DNA here is from genome assembly GCA_016920895.1 of Vaccinium myrtillus. Taxonomy (NCBI): domain Eukaryota; kingdom Viridiplantae; phylum Streptophyta; class Magnoliopsida; order Ericales; family Ericaceae; genus Vaccinium; species Vaccinium myrtillus. The sequence goes on along the minus strand of JADGMU010000120.1, from coordinate 3,620 downwards.
ACAAACTCATAACTTAAAGCCTAACTACCTTCTTAATGAAGAATCTGACTTGATGGTGAATAGCACAACACTGTTCGAAAAAGAAAAGGAGAAAGTTGGCAATTCTGGGGAATTACCACAAGAAGACCACGCCTGTAACAATGTCAATGAAGAGCACCTCGATCACTTTGATAGTAATCAAATCCCTATTCACGCAGCAATCAAGGGGATAAAAGGGAAAAGGAATAGAAAGAGTATCGATGAAATTCTGGGCTACACTAAAGTAAAGGCAAAAGTCTCCAAAGGTCAGAAAAACAAAAAGTGTGTAGTTTTAAGATCAGCAGTGGCTTCAGCAGCTTTATCGGCATCAATCTCATCAGGAGCAATAAATAACAGGAACAGAATCCTGCTTGACGAAGCTCAGGCCATCTGGGAAGTAGACAAGCTTTTTGGGATTAGCTATGATGGAGAGGAAGAGGAGGTCATTAGCAAAATAGCTGAGATGGAAGCCCTTAACAGATCAAGGGCTGAAAATCATCACTGATTTTCAGTTTTTCTCTCAGACCATAACATTTGGATCCATGAAAGTATTGTCTTGGAATATGTTGGGGCCTATGTATTTTTCTGGGTTAAAGCCATGATGATTGGGGTCTTTTTCTTCATCGGGTCGAGTCCAATGGTCTCATTGATTTCGGGATGCTGCTGGATGCTTTTTGGGCTTTCTGGATGCCGCTGAGTGATTTTTGGTTGTTGCTATTATGGCCAGCTCTGGATTGATTTTCTTGGGTTCAATCATCTCTAGGTTTAATTCTCTGCTGGGATCCATCTTCTGGAGGTATCAAAGTTTTTGGGGTGTCTACATTCCATTCCAGTGTTGGTTCGTTATTGTATTTGAATGGATTAATTTTGAGGGATTGTAATTTTGGTGAGGCTGGTTGATTGCTTGCCAACTTTGCCTCTCCCTTTGGTTTGTTGTAATTGGGTTCTTGGTTAATGAAATTCTTTTTTCGCCGTGCAAAAAAAAAGGTGTCTTTGACTTCATCGGTTGTCAAGCTTATCGACTCTTCCTTGAGATTTCTATGTGGTGTATATATGCAGTGTGCAGTGAGACTTGTGGTGCAACAGCCTCCATTACTGTTTTATTTCTTTTTTCACAGATGTGTTTTTAGTTCATAAATGTGAGAATGTTCGGGTTTGGATTAGCTTGTTATAGACTCGCGCAGTGGCGACTCCAGAAGTTCGAAAGCGTGGGGTCAGTCATAAACGTCAAATATTTTTACCAATCATAAATCAAAGAAAAACATTACAATAATAGCAACTAAAAATCTTACTTCAACAAAAATCACATTTAAAGCTCAACCTAGCAAGACAGATCAACATTTCTTTGTCAAAAGAACAAAATGAATGACTAGGATTCAAACAAATCACACAAATAAGTAACTTTTATGAACTTTTAAGAGTTATCCAGTGGTGTCATCACCAAATTTAGGGGATTCATTTATGAAATTTTCAAAAATTTCAATATAATAGTAGTAATTTTTTTTTTGCCCCGTGGGGTCGGCTGACCCCCTCTCCACAGTGTGGAGTCGCCATTGGACTCGCGTACCTTTTTTTTTTATATACCAGCGTCTATGTTAGGCATAAGTAGTGTATGAAGCAATATGCATGCAACCTCTGGTCTGATTTAGATTACTATTTATGCTTAAAAGGACAATGCTAGAGATGCTGTAGAGAGGTAGCTATTGCTAAGCTTAAACCCTTTTCCCTACACTGTTTCACATCCAATTGATGCCTAAGGTATTCATGGATCCATTTCCTCAAGTGGCTATACTAGAAGTAGCTATTGCACTGTTGTCTGCCATGGCGGTGAGGCTTACGGCCCACCTTGTTTGTCTAGCAACCGGACAAGAAGCTAATGAAAATAGCGATACCTATGATTTCTAGCTTTATTGAAAATAGGTTTGTCACTAATTAGGAAGCTGTCAGTCATGTTAATTTTTGGTTGCTTGACAGTTTGGTTTATCAATTATGCCTGCACAATTTAAGGGCAAATAGTCTAAAGAATAATATGTAACAAAGGAGGCGCAAAGGATTGTCTCTACTGTTTGTATTTCTGTTTTACAGTTTCTGTAATTTCCAGTTCGTTCACATTGTAATCTGTTCATGTATTTTGATATTAACTGTGATATACGAAATTGTTTTTTGGAATTCGGATTGCCACTGTAATTTTTCCAACAAAGGATTGTCTCTTCCATTGCTGCTTCATAGTTGTGTCTAGAAATTGGAGATAACTGTATGTTGTTATTTTTGTTGCTCGATAAAACATATGTTCTGAGTCTCTGACCCAAGTTATGAATGTTGTCTTTTAAACAAGGTAGATCTAAACTGCAATTTCTATGATTCAGTATGCATCAATCTTTTTTGAGATGGTAGGAAAGGATTTGTCCTGGAAGAAGGCTCGTTTCTGTTTACTGTCTTTTCCTGGATGAGGTTTTACAGTTAGGTCCTATTATCAAGTTGGTTTTCCCTGTCATCCATAAAACTTTGGAAGCTGATCGGTGTAGTTCTTCCCTTTGTTTGAGCTGTACTTGGACATGCCCTTTTATCAAGTTGGTTTTCCATTTACTTACTGGTTGTAAGGCGGCTGTTGAAATCGGATTCTTCATCTCTCGTTGAATGCAAGCATTTAGCAGCTCGAGTTGTTCTTGGACAAGCGGATCGTTTAGAAAGAGGTGGGACGTAAATCAATGGGTAACCAAAGACGCACACGCTTTATCCTTGACTTCATCGTTGATAGTAATGTTGTCGATCTGGACTTACTAAACCAAAGACGCACACGCTTTATCCTTGTGTCAAACTAGGAGTTTGTGACATTTCAACCTGTCTTTCTACTTTTTCAATCACTTTCACACATTTCCATCTCCTTTTCTTTCCCTTGCCCCTGTCAAAACTAATGACCACTAATCCCCTTAGCCTGTTGTTTTAGTTTCGTGCGATTATATCCACAGTTGCCAGCTCTGCACCTGTGAGTAATACAATTCAACCAGAGTTCTAAAAGAAGGTCTGGAAGGCCGAGTACTCGCCGCATAGGCGCTAGAATGCTCCTCGCCGACTAGCCCGACTAACCCAACTAGGCCGACTATCCTGACTAATTGTCCGACTAGGCGCCGAGTACTCGGCCCTGGAAGCTAGAAGGTGCCCGGCCGCCCTGGGAGCGCTTAGCGAGTCGAAGTAGGCTCTGACTTGGCTATGAGGCTTTGTGCTACTTGGTAATGAATCATAGTAGCCTTGTTACTGAGTCTTTTTGGTGTTTTGGTTATTTATTGGTCTTGGATATGTTAAGTTTTTTTTTTTTTTTTTTTTGATAACATAAAATTGTCTTGTTTATGGATAAAAAATTCAAAATAGATGAAATCCGTATGCACAAGATAATGAACCTTTTTGTGAATACTGTAGCCTTTCTTGGTGTTTATGTAGTATCATTTTGATGTTATTTCCATTTACAGTTTTATTTTTCTCTCTATATATCAGTCAGTTATTTCTTTTCAGTTTCATCTTAAGAAACATAATGAATATTTTGTCATACATTTTGGCGCAAGTCTACATATATAGTGTATAGCCTTAATGTTTATTATCCCTCA